>JACCIB010000016.1:2377500-2587500 GCA_018906965.1 Philotrypesis tridentata | reverse complement strand
CGAGCTGAGGACGGCCGTGGGGCTGGAGGCCGTGGAGGCGGCGGCGGCGGCGGCGGCGGCGGCGGCGGCCGCCACGACGTTGAGGACCGACTCGCGCGTCAGCTGGAGTTCGTTGTAGTCCTGGAGTAGACTACCCGCGTTGAGTTGCTGCTGGCTCTGCGACGGTGGCTGCGGCTGCGGCTGCTGCTGCTGAGGCTTGGCGCCGCAGGCCTGCATGAGGACCTCGCCTACCTTGCGCTCGTAGCAGGCTGCGGCCATGTTTGCTCTGGCGGTCGGCAGCTGGCCTGACGCGATAGCCGTGGGCTCGGTGTACTGGTGCGCGCTGGGGCTGCTCTCGGAGCAGCTGCCGGGGCTGGACTGCCGGGGGTCTCAGCGGCGGTGGGCCTGGACAGCAGCGTGCGGTGCCGCTGACGGCGGGGAATTTCTCATGCCGGACGAGAGGAGGCGGGTCTGCTGTCGCCTCGCGCTCTCTCTCTCTCTCTCTCTCTCTCTCTCTCTCTCTCTCTCTGGCTGTGACTATATGTGCGTGTGCCGGGCGATCGGCGCCGATCGATGCGCGCGACAGGCAACTCTCTCGCTCCCTCGGCTCTCCTCTTCCGGTCGATCCGGGATGCGTGTGGCCCTTTAAACGCGCCCCTCGCGGAGACAGCGGCAGCAGCAGCGGAACTCGCGCACACGCGGACAGCGGCGGCGGCGGCGGCGAATCTCAGCGGGCGAGAGAGAGACGACAGGGGAGAGAGAGAGACGAGAAATTCGGCAAGACGGGCGAACGTCGGACCATGGGGTTCGTTTATCCAACGCGCCGGGAGGCTCTAAGGCTCCGAAGGCTGCCTTCTCTCTCTCCCTCCCTGTCTCTCACGTACAACGACGAGCCGAGCTGGACATCCGTCCCGGACGACACTGGGGCTGAGCGAAGCACTTTTACGACTCTTCTCGACGACGACGACGACGACGATGATGTCTCGGGCTGCGTATTCGGGAGCGTATCGTCGGCTCGAATTCCGCGCAGGCGTGCGCGAGCTTTCAAACTTGTTCGGCTTTCTCGCCTATGTATACTCTCTTGCCTCCTGCGGCACACTTTTATGATTCGATTCTTCTCGCACTGCTTACAAACCCCCGCGACGACTTTCGTCTTATATCCCCCGCTCTCTCTTCTTTTCTCTCTCCCGCATACGTAGAGGACGAGACACTGCGTGCACCGCGTAGATTATCGACGACTGCCGCAGGAGACTAAATCCGAGCTGTATTGCAATTATACGGGGCAAAATTGTCGGACCGACACACTGTCACACGCGCATGTGGACAAGAGAGAGAGAGAGAGAGAGAGAGAGAGCGCGAGAGCACGTCTAACGTTGCACCCGCAATGTTGTGCGTGTGCGAAACTGCCTGGTGCATACACGGCTCGCACGTGTGTGTGAGTGTGTGTGTACGTGCAGAGCGAGGGTCGCGCGCGCGCGCGCACGTGTGCGTGTGAGTGAGTGTGATGAGAGAGTATGTGCACTGTATGCCCGTAGATGTGTGTACGGCTCTCGGCGGCGCACGCGATAAGGAAGCGGCCAGCGTCGAGGCAGAACTGAGGTCCCCGGGTTCTCTCCGCTGCTGCCCGACCTGTCTCTCTCTCTCTCTCCCCGTCTGGCTGGTTGTGCTGTGCGGCTATATAGATATAGAGAGTGCAGCGCTTACGAAGCAGCAGCAGCAGCAGCAGCAGCAGCGAGGGACGTCGATTCCAGCAGGCAGCGGCGGCGGCGGCGGCGGCGGCGGCGGCAAGAGCGCGCGGAGAGAGGGAAGGCCTGCGCCAACGCACGCGTAGTTCCGTCTCTCTCGTCTGGCTCCGCCGCCGCCGCCGCCGCCGCCGCCGCCGCCGCTGCCGGCGGCTCTCTCGAGTATTGGCCCTGCCACCGTGTCACACACATTCTGCTCTCTCTCTCTCTCTCTCTCTCTCTCTCTTGCTCGCTCGCTCTCTCGTGGAATTCTCTGCCGCTCCGTAAAGCCCGTCCTTCTCTCCCTCGTGTACGTATCCCCGCTGCGAGAGAGGCCAGGGACGGATATCGGGGCCCCCTCTACGTGTGTACGTTCGTATACGTGTGTGTCTGCGCTACTCCGCTTCTCTCTCTCTCTCTCTCTCTCTCTCTTTCTCGGCAAAGTGCGCTGCTGCTGCAGACGTTTCGCTCGCTCGCTCGCTCTTGGCGATTATGAAAGAGAGAGAGAGAGAGAGAGAGAGAGAGAGAGAGAGAGGATGTGACAGGGACTATTAAGGGTGAACTGCTGCTGCTGCCGTTGCTTTTTGGTCGCGGAGCTGCACTGCTGGGCTAGTTGGGATTTTGCAGTAATTTAACGCGGAGAGACAGCCTCCTCCTCGCGATTGCCGGGCTTTATAACGTTTTTGAACTTGGCGCGCGCGCGCGCGCGCGTATCGCATGATTGATTGCAAGCGCGAGCGAGCGCTCCGCTTTTTGCACCGGGGAAACTTGTCGGCGAGCCTATTAACCGATGTCTCGCGGCTCTATATAGCCAACTCACTCGCCCTCCCGGTCGCTTCCTTCCCGAGGATAAAAACTCCGTTTTGCAGGTCCGCGCTCTGCGCGCATTGCCTTGAATCGCCGAGCGAAAATTTGTAGTGTAATAACGCAAGACTGCGCGCAATATCGGATTCGGCGGTGGTACATCGAAGGAGCGCTATAGTACCGCATAATGAGCCGGGAGCTCTTCACTTCGACGTATGTGATTTAAACTTTGCTCCGAAAAAAAGAAGTGTATCGCACGATGTAAAGTGGACTCGATCTAGGCCTCTTTGTCTGCGTCTCGGTCATAATTTTTTCGCAAGAGCGAGAGAGAGAGGGGGGGGGGGGGTTAAGCCGGCGTGAAATTGGCTCGCGCAAAAAAGTAATCCTTTATGAAAACAAGTCGTTGCCGCGCATTACGGACAATTGAAATTTCAATCAAAGAGCCGAATTGATTACGAAGCGGTATTTCCTCGAGGCAGCTGATGCTGATACCCTCCATTACTTCTAGACCGAGTTCTAGGCATTGCGCCTACATATACTTATATACACGCCGCAAGTAGTGTTTCTAATAGCTATATAGAGAAAGAGGCGTTCGAGGAGTTTCCACGAGGATTATAAATAGGCGGTCTTTGCTGAAATTCTCCGAGAAAGATTATTGCCGAAAAATGCGTCCGGCGATACACATTATATCAGTATATATACTCGCCGCGTCGACGTCGTCGTCGTCGTCGGCAACGATAGTCATCCTCATCGACGAGCGGACAATTAAGCTTTGTCCCGCGCGCGTAAACAGAATGCACACGCCATTAACCAAGACTTTAATACCCGTAGACTGCGTCGTGCGTACGCACAATTCGGTAATACAGGCGCTGCACAGTGCACACGTACACAATACGCACCTATACGGGGGGGTTCACGCATTGATTCTCCGAACAATAAAATTCCAGTCAAGCTTTTCGGCAAATACCCGTGTCTACATATACTTGTTTGCATTATACAATATACATATATAGACGATGACTAGGACGAAACTTTCGGCCGGGACTATACGCGAGCAAGCGGATCGTCCGAGAGACAGAAGAGGAGGATCTCCCTCAAGAGCCCAAGAGAGAGAGAGAGAGAGAGAAGAGGTGGAAGATAGACAGACAGAGCTCGTTACGTTTCATTTATCTTTCGGAGATGGAAAATACTCTCCCGCTGCCGTCGCCGCCGCCGCCGCCGCCGTCGGCAACGATTGCCAATGGCGAGAGGGAAAATTTTTGGGCGGTCGTCTCTCTCCCTATCCCTCCCGCCCCTCGCGCAACGCGAACCAAAAGAGACTTTATCCTTACGTATTCTTTCTCCCGGAGGATGATGGATGTCGGACGAGAGTCAAGTCGGACCATACTCGGCTAGAATTTAAATTTGCCCTCAGCGCTCCGCGACATTTTTCCTCTCCCCTCTCTCTCGACCTCCTCCGCGTCCGTCGCCGTCGCTGCTGCAGCCGAGATCCTATCTCCAATTTTCTGTTTATACGCGCGCTGTGTCCCAAAGTCCAGCTCTCCGCGTGCGTGTTTACAATATACGGGTAGACATTAACTTCTTCGCGTCGAGAGAAAATCCCCGCAGATGGCGAAGCGTTTTTTTCTCCGTTTCTTTTTCTTTTCGTTCTCTTTCTGCTCCTTCGATCGACCGAGCAGGTGCTTAAAAATATAATTTCCCGTCGCCGATTAGGCGTAAATATTTGCTCGAGCGACGTCCAGGTGTCCGTCGCGTTGTATTGCACTCTGCGCGCGCGCGCGCGCGGTACGTTTTTTTTTTTTTATTACACGTTCCGAAGCTGTGGAATTCGGAACAATGAGGCGGGTTTCGCGATAGTATTGACGCTCGACTGGCCTCGCGCTGCGTGCCGAGGACTACTCAAACGCGACGAGAGAAAGAGATAGAGAAAGTCCTCGTATATATCGCCGATCGCTCGTCGCAACGCAAGCGAGAAATTCGTCGGTACGACATTTAATTTATTCGCTGCGTATCGAATTAGTCGGAAAATGGGAGCGAGCTTTTTTTGTGGATAGAAGAGGAAAATCGAGCGGGTGTGGCGGTGTGTGTGTGTGTGTGTATGTGTGCTGTAGGTATGGGGAAATCCCGAAATTAAAGTCGGTGCAGTGAAATTTTCGAGGATGAGCCTATAGTACTTTCTTTTTTTTTCGTTCTTTTTGACAGAAAAAAAACATGTGTCTCTACAGTGATAACGAAGGAGATACAGTCGCAATGATACTTTTTCGACAATTGGCTTTCTTATTCAGGCAAATGGCATGGAAAAAAAAGTTTATTATCCACAATCGCAATTCAAATCTACAAGAAAATTGGAATAGCTATCCGATGACACCGCTCGGTCAAAAAAAAGTTGCGAGCATTCGAAAACGGGGAGGGGAATGTATTTCCTACGAAATCGAACGATTTGTCGGAGCGATGACAGTGCATTACATAAACATCAAGATTCCCCACAGTTGTGATTTAAAAAGTGCGATTCGCATCAACTCCGTCGCGCTATATATGCACTTTCCCAATCCCGTATACGTTTTTTCCCACGGATTTATAATACGTATATAACGCGCGCGTGCGCGCACGCGAGAGAGAGAGAGAGAGAGAGAGAGATTTGATTTGATTCACGTTATTTATTTTTCTGCCTAGGTCACAAGGACCGAAAGGCAGTTTGCGATAATATTGTACATATTACAAAAAGAAAATTAAATTAAAATTAATGAAAATTGATGAAGAGAGAGAGAGAGAGAGAGAGAAAGAGTTGTCGCGAGCGAGCGCTCGAACTTTTTCGTATAATCAGGCCGATTTGAAACGCAAGTTTACATATACTGCATCAGGGCTTTCTGTCGAAACAGAAATGACGCACGTACGCGCGAGAACTACGGGCCGCACTCTCGAAAACAAAACAATCAATTTACATTTATCGATCGCCAAAGACCGAGTGCGCGGGCGAAAGAGAGAAAGACTGCCTGCGCTTCTCGGCCAGTGGAATTGTTGCGAGCTCGAGCGAGTCGAGAAAGACTCGTCATCGGGGAAGTTAAGAAACGCGTGCATATACATATACTTGCGCGCGCGCGGCCTAAAGAGCCACGTATATCGACGTTGGTTTGCATATTATTGGTCTCGGACGAAAAAAAGTTTGCGTCACGAGCGCGCGCTGCGGAGATAAAAAAACCGTCCCGTCAGCGAGTGCGTAAGTATATTATACATGTATGACGCCTCGCGCCAACTTTCCTCGCCGCGCGCCGCGCCCGCGGAAATTCGATTGACGCCGGCCGCGCGCGAACTTCGAAGAATAAGCGCTGCAGTTATGGATATTTCGTCGATGAAGAATATTCGATGCGTCTGCAGCGTCTTTCGCAAGAGTGACAAAGAGAGCCGCGTGTGTGTTTACAATCTCCGCGCGCACGGCTGCATGTATATATTGTATATGTCATATAATATATATATATAAAAGTACTGACGGAAGCCAGAGAGTCGTCGATCGAACGCAGCTCTTGGCATTCCTCGCTCGAAAGCGCTGCGTATATAATACGTATATATATGGCGTATGTGTGTGTGTGCGGGTATAGAAGGAGGAAAAAAAAAGAAATGAACGCGTGACTTTCGCAAGCTACTGCTGCTGCTGCTGCAGACGACGACGAGGAACAATTCGCTCGCGCGACAACTCTATCGGCATACATCGCGCGGGCTCTTCGCGAGAATTTCTCCCGCTCGCAGCAGTTTTTCCCGCGGCGGACGAGCCAAGAATGCCAGTACGATATTGCGCAACGTGTGCGATGGATATACACATTTATAGAGGGGGGGGGGGGGAGAGAAAAATGTCCTCGATTGGTTGGCAGGGGAATTCGTTACTCACCGAAAATACTTTCGTCCGCGCTCCTCTCTCTCTCTCCTCTCTCTCTCTCTCTCTCTCTGTGTATATCTCTGTATATACGTATATCTATCTAGAAAGCTTTATCGAGAAAAATAAATCGCGCGACGCGGAAGCGCCTGATTGGGATTCGCCGAGGGAAGGAAGAGCGGAGAGAGAGGGAGAGGGATGATTTTTCGAAAATAAGCGAAAGAGAGACAGAGAGATGGTATTGCAAACGAAGGTGAGGAGAGCTGCGCGCGGCCGGATTGCGAGCGGAAATGAAGGGGAAATCGCGGTTATTCTCGTGAAAGCCCGAAAATGTTTCGCTGTGTTTTTCGAGTGCGCCGCCGCCGAGCCGGAGCAGGAGTGCGCATCCAATCTGACTGAATTTGCTTTTTCCCCCTTTTTTTCTTTTAAATTGAACTTTTTTTTTATCGCGCATACACTTTGACGATATGACGTTTCCGCTCTCTCTCTCTCTCTCTCTCTCTTTCTCGCTCACGCGGCGTCCTCGAGACTTCGGATTCGCGCGCGATAGCAGCGCGTACAATCTAGACGCGCCAGACACTTTTAGCTAATTTTTTTTCTCGCCCAGATAGTGCTGAATCTGCTTTTCGTTTTTTCCCCTGGCAAACGCGAGCTCGACGCACGCATCGCGCAGTCTATCTCCGCAGCTGGCGATTGATGGGGAAAAACAGTCCGAATATATCTTTTTTTTCACTCTCTTTACACTCTCGCTTCATTATGATTCGATTCGAAATAGAAACGATAATTCTAAGTAAGCTGGACTGTACTTTAAGGCGAATTCTGCGAGATAGGCGTATAAGAAAAATGGACGCAAGCGGCGGTCCCAAAATTTTTTTCTCTCGACCGCCCGTAACTACACATTAATTTGGTATATTTCTCCATCTATACAATACGTATATAGCCTTATAGCTATATCCGTATTAACGAGAGAGCCGAGCTGCCTCTCGGTTCGCGCGAGGGCGCGTTAATCGCGTTTTAAGCGCTTTTTAATTGCGCCGGTAATTACATTGCGATCTGCCCCCTCGCGCGCTTTTTTCCATACACGCGCGCTTATACGCGTATATCTGTATACGTGTGCGAAGAACTCGTCATTAGCGCAGCGAGAAAGAGAGAGAGAGAGACGTGATTCTGGCCAACTTCCCGGCGCTTATTACGCAGTCCGCAGAGCCGAGAGTTCGGAGCGAGTACTTATGTATACTATATATGTAGAGAGACGAAAATCTCGGCGAACGCGCGCAACGCGAGAATTTTTCTCAACCCCATCGGAGAGCGGATTCCAATCGAGAGAGCCGAGAGGCGCGCGCATCGGCTTGATTACAAAAATACCGCGTCGCTTCCTCCTCTCGTGTGCGTCCTCGCGTGCGTGCGTGCGCGCGTGTGTGTAATGTGTATACCTCGTCCGAGTGAGGCTTCCCTTCCCAAGCCTTTACAGCCTGCGGAGCAGCAGAGTGCGCTACATAGCCATGCACACACACACACACACAAGGCACATATGCGTGCTCTCTTTGTTAATAAACAAGAAAAGAGAGGCAGCTCGAGCAGCAGCAGCAGCGGCGGCTCCATTCTGTGTGCATCGGAGAGTTCTGCGCGCGCGCTCTTTTCTCCACTTGCGCGCGGCTCGACGAGGGAGAGACGGCGGGGCTATTAGAGCCCCGCATATATGCCATGTGTGCAGCAGCGGCGCAACGTTCGCACAGCCACACATGTGTGCCGCTGCCGCCGCCGCCGCCGCTCTGTGTACGAGACACGTAACGCGCTTAATACGCGCATACACACATGCACACACACAGACGAGGAGGGGGCGATATGGGGCTGCTGTACAGCCGAGCGACGGAAACGGCCGGATTACAAGAAGAGCCCAGTACACGCAGCGAGCGTCAAAGACATTTTTCGAACGCGCGCGCCTCGCTGTGTGTGTGTGTGTGTGTCTGACGTCCTTCTTTCTCTCTCTCTCTCGGGCTCAAAGAGGCTTTGTACACACGGTACATACGGCCGATTCCTATATACGTGTCTGACATTTGTGGTGCTTCCTCGAATGCGCTCACAAAGACGGCGGAGCAGACATTTTTTCCGAATATATGCAGAGTAGAAGAGAGAGGAAAACTAAGAGAGATCCGAGCTAAGCATGCAGTGCGAGAGGAGCGAGAGGCTTTCAGGTGCTCTGGCTTGTGTTTTTTCTCCCTTCGCTCTTTCTATATAGCTGGAAATTGGTCGCTCGGCTGCGCCCACGTATACTATATACACTATACAGCGTTGAATTTTCGGTACAACGTACGCACGCAGTCGGGGGGGCGACGGCTGCGCGCAGCAGTGAAAAAGATCGGCTACGGTGTCAGCCGGTGCGACGAGTGAAACTCTCCGCATGGTGCACTAAATTATTGTACATATGTATAATGTATATAGGTATAGTATATACAGTACTGCAGACACTCGAGCGCACCAGCCGGATCTTGTCGCTGCTTTTAAAAGGGAAGCCAGTCGTATGCGTAATGCTCGCCGCCTGTGTGTAACGTCCTCTTTTCTCTCTCTCTCTCTCTCTAAGCGCAAATAGCGCACTTTTTATACCGGTTAACAATGTTAATTGACGGACGAGCCGCTCTCGGAGTTTCGCATTCACTCGAGATGACGATGGGAAAAGACTGCGGCTATACTTCGAAAAGCCGATGTCACGTGGAGCGTCGAGGCGCCTCGTTCATTTTTTCCGGACGGCACCGGTTCTGCATCAACGCTTTACAATTGCATACATTTTTTTTCTTTCTTGAGGATAACTATACAAACGATTACGGAATAAGTGAAAAGAAATCTGAGCGAGAAAAAGACTTTGCGTATGGAGATTAGATTTGGCGTGAAACGTAATTGAAGGTTGTGTATGTGTATACATTAAGTACACTCGTTTTTAGTTATGAAACTCGTACCTGACTGACAATTGTCGCATCAGACAAAAAATAAACTTTCGAAGTCGACTGTACTATACGCGCAATATACATTTTTTAGGACGTACACATTGAAGAAAACAGCCACAAGAAAGGACTATACAGTCCGCTTTTTTTCAACGGCGACAGCTCTATATGTATATTGTATACGTATACACGCAGCATCCAGACGCGCAGTCTTGAAATATTTCACGAGAGAGCAAGGAAGGAATTTCCCTAGTGGAAAAATAGGATAAAAACACGTGCGCGCGGATTATCTAGAGGCGGGCGCGCGTGTGTATTATATATATTTATATACGCGTATATGCGGCGCTACATGGAAGAGGCGCGGAGTCTAATCCTTGCGCGCGGCGGCGCGGAATCCGGGCGAGCAGGCCCCCGAAAATTACGTAAGACACGTTATAGAGCGAAACCTTCCACGAAATCCTCGCTCGGCTCTCTCGCTCCTCCTCCTCCGTATATATACATGTATACAAGCATTCGCGAAGCGGCGGCTGCTGCCCATTATAGGAGCTTCTCTCTGTCTCTCTCGGCCCGCAATCTCTCGAGGCTGCGAGGCACGCACGCTCACAGCTGCTGCTGCTGCTGCTGCTGCTGCTGCCGCTGTTCGTGCGCTGCGTGGATCGTTTATGAAATAATACACGTGTGTGTGTGTGTGTGTGTGTCCGTACATGTGTGCGTATACATATACATTTGAATTTTCAGAAAAGTAATATCTCGCTTCATTTGTGGCGAAATTGTACGAAAACGTACTCGAACGACGATTTCTCCTTCGCGCAGTTCTCGCGCGGGGCGCACGTGCTGGCGCCGCGGACGAGGCACGCCGGATCTCGCGTTCAAAAATCAGCGGCAGAGCGTAGTAATCTGAAATTGTTGCGAGTGCGCGCGGGCTACTTCCCTGCGCGCACACGCACACATATATACGTATATATAATATAATAATGCAGCGCAATCGTCGTACGCGCTGCACGTGTGTACACTGCATATCACATGGACATTAATCACAGTCGAACGAGGCTCTCGCTCTATACTCTCGCCCTAATTGAAGGTGTGCGTATATATACGATACATATATTATATATGCGCGTACATCGCAGAAAGTCGATAAGTAGACTCCCACGTGTATCTGGATGCAGAATCCAGCGTCTCTCTGGAAACTCGAGAAAAGGATATCCCCTTTACAGAGGCAGGCCGTGTATTATACGCGGGCCGAGAGCCGAGAGAGCCGCGCGCGGCAGGAAGAGGAGTTGCGAGGGTGTTGCAATAAATAATAATCGTCGTCCGGCGGCAGCAGCAGCAGCGGCAGCAGCAGCGAAGAAGAAGAAGACGAAGAAGACGAAGCGAAGCAGAAACTCGAGCGGGCTCTCTCGCGCGAGCGGCAGCTGTCGCGAAAATCTCTCCGGGGAAGGAAGGCCTGTTCTCCCGCTTCTCTCGCTCTCTCTTGTGCCCCGCGTATATACGTATAGGTATAGACGGTATACATAGCTATACACAGAAAGGAATGGGATACTACCCGTAGAGCGAGAATAAGAGGGGAGGAATTTCCTCGGGCGCCTAGAGTGAGAGAAAGAGAGAGAGAGAGAAGCGGCACACAATAATAATAAAGCCTATAAATTCGCAATGCTGAGGCAGGTAGGGCAGGTCCTTTCTCTCCCTCTCTCTCTCTCTCGCTCTTCTCGGTCTTTCATCTGAGAAAGGTTGCACACAGTCGTAAAGTTTCGGCACCGGAGACCGATGCACCGCAGGTTGATCCCTCCTTCTCTCCCTGTCGTCTCTCTCTCTCTCTCTCTCTCTCTCTCTCTCACTGTGTGTATGTGTTCGTATAGATACGTATACACACATACGCGCGCTATACAATCGCTATATACAGCTATACAAACCGGCGTTTTTTCTTTCTCGGCGCCCTCCGCTCGATTTATCTGAGTATAGAGCGCGCGCGTGTATAATGGAGCCTCCGCATCTCGCTCAATGATTCTTGGATTTCTCTCTCTCTCCCTCCCTCTCTCTCTCCTCCCCCCCCCCCTCCTCTTGCTCGCGAAGCGCAGGCCTCACGGAAATTAAGGTTTTATCAATGAGCGTCCGACTGGAAGAGATGCGGCTCTGCAGTGCGTGAACAGAAAGAGAGAGAGAGAGAGAGAGAGAGAGAAGGTCTACGCGTGGAATAATCGACGAATCTCTGCGCTCCGGAGAATGAAATGATTGATTTCTCTCTGTATCGGCCCGGCTTTTGTTTTTCTACGGGGCGATGCTGCTGTGCGCATAATAATGCATAGCAGTCGGTGCATCCAAGCCTGGGCGATGGGCGAGTGAGATTTTGAAGAATTTTTCTCGAAATTTTCCTCGCAGCTGTTTCGAATTCAACGGAGCTCGGTTTGGAGTTTTTTTCTAAGAATAGCGCTCGCGAAAAGGGCGAGCGTTAAAAGCTATACTGACAGAATTACAAACTATACACCATATAACTCTTACATGATATATTAAATCATATTGCACACTATATAATTCGTCAGATAAAAAAACACATGGCTTTTTCAGTCCAGCTTGCGGTTGGTGCTTTCATTATTAACAACGATAGAATAACATTGAAACGTGTAATTTATTCAAGAAGCACTTTTTGCCGATGTGCACGGGGTTGCCGATCGATGACGGCGCCGTGGAACGAACCGTGGAAATTCGATTTGCGTATATTTACTCGTATGATACACTTATGAATTTCTTACCAAACGTCATTATCGCGTGGTAAATGATAAGGAATAAGAAAAGTTTTGCAAGTTTCAAGTGGACTGAATAAATAAACTGATTTCTGCGTGGTTTTGTCGATTTGCGTAATCTCATATATCACATCAATTTCTCGACTTGTGTGCAGGTCGCTTTTATAAACAAATTTACAAACTTTTCTCAAAGAGGGAGAGAGAGAGAGAGAGAGAGAGAGAGAGAGAGAGAGAATACACAAATTTACGTCCACATAAATACAAATGACCCAAAATAAAATTGTATTAATAATTTTATTAGCAATAAGAGCGCATATTTTCGTTAATTATACTTCCACTTAACGTTTAGTGCCAAGGCATCTATACAGAGCCCCCATTTTCACGACAATCAGCGCCGCGGCATCTCTCGTTTGTTTTGCGCGTCTGGCTAAAAGTATTTGTTTGCGTTGACATTCCGGCTCTATAATACGAGTTTCAGCGTCGCGACTCTCCGTGATTGCCGAGATTGTCTTAGCCTCTTTCGCTGATAGGCTCTTTCGCAGCGTTTGCGTGTAAGTTAGATATATACATATTATACCTATTATACACAATTACGCACACACACACACGTGGATATAATTATCTATCTATAAGTCGAGTGTGTGTGTGTGTGTGTGTGTGTGTGTGTGTGTACACTGTCCATATATAATATAGATATCCAATATATCCATATTATATACGCATATACCACATGTCTAATAGACATTGTCTATACTCTATACGTATAATATGGCACGGCATTCTCCCGTCGACGCGTATAATATAGCTATATATATTGTGGGGAGCATCTTATTCGCGGTGTGGAAGGTTAATTAAATTGGCCGATCGTATACACGGGATGAAAAAGTTAATCGCGCCGGCGCGTAAATTCATTTGAGGTCATGCGCGTCGCTATGAGATTATAAGAATTTTTACGATTCCGCGCGACGGCATATACTGGGATTTTCATCGGAAGGCCGGTGTATATAGAAGCTCACGTCCTGCCGTGTATGTATAATGTATATTGTATATGTATACGCGATACACACACACGAGCGCAATTTTTTTTAAACTTTCCTCGTACGCGCGTTTAATTCCCGTCGTCGATACATCGAATTAAGCTTTAAAATTAACGGTTACCTAAAATTAATATATAAAGTGTACACTGTACACAGTGTTACTAAAGTTATAAACGTACGATGTGAACCTCGCTAACGCGCATACCTATATAATATATACGTGCGTACATAAAATCGAAGAACCTTTCTGTAATTATGCACGAGTCTTCTCGCAGCTGCATATCACACACTGGGAATTCGCATTTTGGACTTGTTGTCGGGCATCTATTACTGGAAGTGATTCTCAAAGGATTCTAAATTGCGCGTAACAAGGTGAAACCCATGTATAATGTATATACTATATATATACAATTCTACATAACCGTGCGGCATTAAACACGGCCATTAGAAATTCTCGCAGCAGTGTGCCGTCGTGCAGGCGCTGCGAGAAGAGCGTATAATATACGGACGAAGAGCAGATCCATTAAGCCGAAAGCGGCGGTCGAAGCGACACACGGCGCGTATAGGAAAAGCCTCTGCGTATCCTATGTCCCGAGCTTCTGAAGTACACACACACTGCAGCCCGTAATGTAGGGCCACGTGTGTCCTGCCCACGACAGAGCCTCGAAGGAAAAGTAGCCGATAGTAGTGGACCCGGAGCTATCGCGCGCACATATGCCTCTAGTCCAGCGAGATATACGCGCATTATACATTACGGAGTGTCTCTCTCTCTCTCTCTCTCTCTCTCTCTGACTCTCGGTCGGGGTGACGATACCGTGGAATCCGGGCCTGGGAGGTCTCCGGCTCTCTTCCCCATAGCATGACGAGCGCGACGCCAGCGGCGTCCGGGAATATACAGGCCGCACACATACGTATATATATATACGCACACGTGCACGTGGTGGTCTAGCCCCATACGAGAGCGAGAGAGCCGCGCCGTCAGCCGAGGGATAGTCATCCGAGACATGCAAAGCCGCCCGCAGCTCACAAAAGAGCCTCCGCCTGCGCTCTGTATATCTGTATATATCGCACGTATACGTGCACGTCGGATACGCGCTGCATCAGAGAGAGAGAGAGAGAGAGAGGAGAGCCAGAGGCCCAGAGAGCATAGGGCCGATATAAGCGCGCCTGTGTCTATGCAGAGAAAATTACGCTGCCGTGAAAAAGTGTGTAAAACGAGAAACGAGATAGAAAATTACGAATAAAGGGGAGGAGCCTCCAAGTGAGAGAGAGAGAGAGAGAGAGAGAGACTGTGTAAGTGTGTATATAATACAGTTTCTGCAGCGCATAGCCGCCCCGTCGCGCGTGTGTGCAGCCTGCAGATACAGACGGCTCTCTCGGCTCATCATCGTTAACATTTGTATATGTAGGGGCCAGAGGAGCGGGAGATAGATAAGAGACACACGCAGATGTGTAGCGCAGTGCAGTTGCATCGGGCGCTGCACACGTGATGCCGATCAATTCGGAGAGAAGATTACACTCCCATATACCTGTATATATACAATACGTATCGAGGTACTCTCTATATGTGCTAATCCACGAAATAGTGGAAACAACTCACTTGAACTCGCCTAAGAAAACTGCAAAATTTTTTATTGTAGGCACACCTACTGGACCTGTGTTTTCTGGTTCCTTACACCGTACTGAAAGAGAAAATACCCGCGTGAACGGCAAAGCGCAGGGTATACTTTTTTCCGGAGCAAAAACGACTCGAAAAAACAGAATTAATTAAAAAAACAAGAATTCATAGATTTTTTTCGCGAAAACTGTGGGCTTTCATAAAAATGTAATTGAAACAAAAGCTACTTAAAATTCATCAGATAATGCTCTGAAATTTTTCAGATTTTGTTCAGGCGTTTTTCGAAATTTCGATTTTTTGACTTTTCGAAAAATCAAAAATTGTACCGGATCAATCTTTCTGAGGTGAGTTGTTTCCATACTATTTCGTGGATTAGCACATATACATTTGTACATACAACTGCGTACGTACAGCAGCCTCGTTGCTGAGAGTACGAGTGAGGCGAGCGGAACAAGAGAGAGAAAGAGAAAGAGAGAGAGAGAGAGAGAGAGGTGAGATTTTTCGAAAAGGCGATTTTCTGTATAGGCGGGAGAGCGCCGGCGATTTCGCAGATCCCCGTGGTTAACGGCGGGGCAAGTCTCTAACTCGCAGTTTTACGAGCAGCGATGAATGAACGGGGAGTTGCGCTGAAAAAGTTTTCTCTCTCTCTCTCTCTCTCTCTCTCTCTCTCTCTCTCACTGCCTGCAGATCGAGTCTTGCTCTCTTTGTACGTAGAGGGAGAGAGAGAGAGAGAGAGAGAGAGAGAGAGAGAGAGAGAGGTATCCCCTGTGCACGTATACACAGGTATACACAATAAGCAAGTGGAAAGTCCAAAGCTGCCTTGCTGGGGTTTTTGAAAATTTGCTACAACTGCGCGCGCGGTGCAGTATACCCGAGTATGCTTCTGCGAAAAGAAAAAACCAGTCGTTCGCTATATTTCTTTGTTTTTTTTTTGCCGTATATACATAACTATTCGTTCTTATACGAAGAGGGGAGAGAGCGGGGAGAAAAAAGTTTTAGGAAAATCTGTCGGGCGCGGCCGCGTGTAACTCAAATCCATACACAGGGTCGTGCCGCTGCATCGGGTCACGGCTCTCGATTCTCTCTCTCTCTCTCTCTCTCTCTCTCTCTCTCTCTTTCTCTGCAGCCGCCTCGTTCGCGAACGTAAATCACGAAAGAACCGACTTCCTTTACATTCTTCCTCTTTTATCCTCCTCTCCTTCTCTCTCTCTCTCTCTCTCTCTCTCTCACTATATATATATCGTGTATCATGTATATATATGCGCACCTCTCGTAGCGTCCTGTCTCTTATACTTACACACGTATATCTACAGATAGCGCGCCGAATACATATATACGCACTTGCGCGAGACCATCGGAGTGTCTCCGGCGAAGCTTAAGTGCGCGCACGCAAGGGGATTTTCGAATTTTTTTTTATCGGCTCTCTCTCTCTCTCTCTCTCTCTCTCGTCTCTGTACTGTGAGCAGTTGTACATGCTCGTATATAGTGTGCAGTGTGTACTTTGATGTGAATTCGAGATTTATCATCGTCGATGATTTATATACCGAGAGAGAGAGAGAGAGAGAGGGAGAGAGAGAGAGAAGCTCTAGGATGACTCGCTCGGGATTGATAATCGATTGTGTGAACGCGTATATGGCGCGGAGATTTTTTCGTTCCGACGAAGGCGCGCGCGTTGTCGGGCAATCGCCAAGTGTGTAGACCGATAAGGACTTAATGGCTGTAAAGTCTTGCTCGAAGCGCTTGCTTTTTTCCACGAGCAATTGGCGCATATTCTCATGCGAATATAATATGGGGAGAAGGATGTAGAAGACTGCTAATCGAGAAAACCTCGGAGAAAACCGCGAATCGTGAGAAAGTGACCCAAGGATGGAAAAAAATGTGTTCGTTTGCAAAATTTTCGTCATCGATGCGCCTATAGCGAGACCGAGCGAAACGCACACGTTTCAACTTTATATACATATAGATTATAGATGTATTATATATACACAAAGTCCGTCAGCTTGCGCATATAGCTATAAACATACAGCTAAAATACTTCGTTCTAAACTGCGCCCGCGCGCACTGCCTGTTTAAATTTCCTCGCCTCCGCGCTGACCGCGACGACGCTGTACAAACAAGGAACCGTCTTCGTCAACAACGAAACGCCTCGCATGCGTCCGCGCGCGCAAGATCGTGATCGTAATAATATATACAATATACACTGCACACGTGTGTGTGTGTGGATCTCGAGTGAAAACTCGGAATAATCGAGTGTATACGGTATCCTGCGCCATCGCAGAAAGCGCATCGAAATCAAAATATCTCGGAGCAGCAGCAGCAGCAGCAGCAGCAGCAGGCAGCTCTCGATTCCCACAATAAAGGGATCTCCCTCTCGTTTCGAACGAGCTCTCGCTCGACAGCATATATATATATATATATATATACGCGCAGCGGCGGCGCATTCGAAAAAGAGCAGTCGACTCTCTCTCTATATATACACTATACATGTACGCATTACACATGTACGTTGTACACGTACGTATGGGCACACAAGTGTGCAGTAGTACGTGATGCGAAGAGTAAAAAGAAGGACGAAAAAACAGAGGAGATTATCAGCGGGTTTCCGTCGCCGCTATCAGCTCTACAGAGAGTCCCTCCTCCCCTCCACTGCCCACATCACGAAGCACAGCGGCAGCTGCGCACTCTCTCTCTCTCTCTCTCTCTCTCTTCGTCCAGGGGCTCAGGGGGCGGACTGACCGCCTGAAATTCCATCCGCAGCGGCAACGCGATGTTCTCTCACAGACGCACACAGAGATGCTCAGCTCGAGATCGTCTCTATACACGTATATCTACCTATATACGCATACACGTGCACGCGCGAGTCTATACAGATACACCTATATACACACACTTATACAGACAATGCGGAGTATCTATACGGGGCCGCTGGCAACAGGCCGGGGTACCTGCAGCGCGGCTCCGACACAAAAGCCCGCAGAGTGAGAGAGGAGATTTTATTAAGATTTTCTCTCGTAGCGCCCCCCACACACACACACACACACACACACGCACGCGCGCGCGCGTTACATACCTGCAGCTACCTATAGGGCTTTAAATGCTGGCATAGCAGGGCAGTAGAGAGGAGCGACTGGCGTATAATGCGGATGGCTCCGAAAAATTCACGGCAAGTGCAGCTCCGCTGTGCGCTATATATGCATAACGAGGAGTCGGGGGGTGGGGGGCTAGAGAAGAGCGCAATTACCATATATGCGCGCACCTCACCTCCCTTCTTCTTTCTTCCTTTAGCCCGGCAGCGCGTGCAGTACACGTATATGTATATATATAGGTATACATAGTAGTGCACGGCGCATACTATGAGAAAACGCGCGCTCTCGCGCACATACCTATATGAACGCGAGGCGGAGATTATTGCGGAGCGCGCGCATTCGGCTGTATCGCTCTTAATTACTCGGCTAATTGATCGGCGCGTTAACGTTTATCGCTGTTGGCCCCGCCGCAGCGCGATCGACCGCGTTTCCTTGGAAAAGAGGGCGAAAGTCAGAAGAGGAGGAGGAGGAGGAGGAGAGATATAAGTAAGGCTCTCGTACGATGGTATATACAGCAATGCAGGGATGGGAGAGGAGAAATATTTTTCGGACTTATTACAACAATGCTGCGGACGTGACGCACGGGGCGTTTTTAGACTTTATATATATACCGCCGCCGCGCCGCGCCTCCGATCCGTCGCATACGGACTTTGGAGTATCAGCGTTAAATCAGCTGCATTAGGACCATTAGCCCGAGAGAGGCTACTCTCGAGGCGCGCAGGTATGGTTTATATACACGCTCGTATACATATAGGTATAGTCGCTCCCTCTCAACCCCAGAAAGAAGCTCGTCTTTTCTTCCGCTCAAACAACAGACCCGCTTCTCGCTCGCGGCTCACCTCTCTCCCTCCAAATGTAGGTATACCTATATATGCACATTGCACACAGAGAGAGAGAGAGAGAGAGAGAGAGAGAGAGAGAGCAGTTGAGCAGAGCTCGAACACGTGCGATCGAAAAATACGACCGCCGTCCTCGAGTCTCTCGCTCTCTCGCTCTCTCGCTCTACGCTTTGTGTACAGCCGTAGTTATAAAAACGGGGTAAAAGGAGCGGCGAGAGCTCCGATGCGGCCGTATTTTCGGAGATTCCACGAACGAAAGGGATTAAGTGCTGTACGCAGTACCGTCCGCTGGAAAATGCGCGCGTATTGATCTTGGGCGTTCTCGGCGGCTCTCTCGCTCTCTCTCTCTCTCTCTCTCTCTCTCTCTCTCGCTCATTTTAACAGCTGCAATACGCCCGACACCAGAGCAGCTATAAATACGACGGAGCGAATTATGACGGGGGGCTGTTCGAGAGAGAGCTGCGCGGCAAGTTTTCCGCCCGCACTCACCGCTTCTCCCTCTCTCTCTCGCCGATATGAGCGCCGAGGAGGATTTGCCGGTAGCTCTGCTCCGATCGTTTGAGTTTAGCGCCGCCGCTATATGGGAATGGACGCACTGATGATGGCAATGAGCCGGAGAGAGGCGCGCTATGGTGCACACGTGTGAGAGGTGAGAGGGACCTTTGGGAAAAGTCCTGCGCGGGACTCTGTCTCTCTCTCTCTCTCTGGAGTGAGAGTTTATTGTACGGATGGGAGAAAAAAATTATATGGTAATGGCTGTGCAGCCTGTTTGTTAGATGCCCGCGTATGTATAACCAGACGCACCGGCTGTAAATGTGCTTCTGCCCAGGATCGCCGCTTTGATCTGGATTAGGGTACTGTAAATTAAATGGGGTGTTGCTTGGGATAAGCGTTTATTTATAACTTGAATTTGGGGATGTTTCAGATTAAATTTTTCGTTTTTTTTTTTCATAATTGCTCGAATCTGTGCGCAAGTAAAGAGAACAGCTGCAACAGATCGTTAAAGAACTATTTATCATATATCGCATATAGAAATCAAATTGTTATATAGGTGGAGCAGATTTTTAGTCGGTCGCACGTAGTCTGCTCGACTGGCCAGGTCGTTTATTAAAAGACAACATTGAAATAAGCATGAATCGATTAGAAAGGAAGCTACATATATATATGAATGAACGTGTACTACATTCTGGAATGTGTATTCATAAAAAAATATAATAAAAAGCACTAAAAATATTTCTCCACCCATCTCAATCTCCTTATATTGCATTGATCTGGAATCTCCTGCAGAGTAGTCGTTCTCCCCAGAGCGTGATATACATGCATCAGCTGATCGGAAAGTCAGGTATGTTGTATATACACAACACACTGCAGCGAGACGCAAAGGACGGCGTGAAAATTCTTTCATTTTCTCCAGTCCATACATATACCTCGACGCACAATATAATATAATCTCCAGCGGTGCAACGCCTATAATATACCTGTGCACAGTGTGCACCTATATATAGCTATATGTATTATATACGCGTATACTGTATACCGTATACTGTATAGCTAGTAAGTCGATGGATCACAAAGCCCGAGCGCGCTGCGCGAAAATGCGCGTAAATCCCTGAAACTGATTTACATCAGAGAAAGAAGCCCGGCTGGTCTAAAATGTATTCCGACTCGTAGTATAGAGCGAGACTGGAAAAGAAAGAACGAAAGAAAGAAGGGATCGACAGAGAGAGAGAGAGAGAGAGAGAGAGAGAGAGAGAGAGAGAGAGAAAGAGAGAGAAACCCCACAAGCGACGTGTAACTCACTTTATGCTCCGCGGGAGCCGCTGCTGCTGCTGCACTTAATACGACTCCTAAATATATATGTATATATATAATATATGTATACGTACGTGCAGTGTGCCAGTGCAGTAATTATCGCGTAGTGTGCGCGCCCTTATAAACGGATCTACATATACGAGTAAATCCACGGCAGTTTCGCCTCTAGTGTCTCCAGATTCTTTAAAGATCGTTTGTTTATTGCTGCGTGCTCGTGTCGCGGTGCCAAAGGCACGCGCGTGAACGTTATTTTCTCGTTACTTTGCAGCGACTTTAACGGAAAAATTATTATACACAGCCAGTGGAATTCACATAAGTACACAAAATTCGAGACAAATTTTTTGTCACCAATAATTGGCATAATTCGAATACTGTCGTGCATTTCAACTGTGTTATTCTGTGCTCTCTATGTAGGTCGCGCACGTATACTTTTAATACAAATTCTAAGAGATATTTCTGGCGGAATAAAGAAACCAAAAGTTACATTTAAAACCATCGTCGCGCTCACGCCCAATTCATCGCGGATTTACCCATATACATCAGGCGCACAAGCGCGAATCCCTATATGTATATAATTATCTGTGGCACATCGTCAGAAAGAGAGAAACCTAAATATTAATAACGTTCGACTGATCCGCCGAGTCGCTGCAGTTGGCTGCTCCTCTTAATTATATATACCTTGCGCCTCGCCTTGCGCTCTCGTGCATCGACTCGACTGTCGCAACGAGATTTTTCTCTACTTTCGTATGGCGCGCAATCGCAGATCTACCTTTTATACATGAAAGCATTCTGCAGATCGAAGCGCTCTCTCATCTGTACATGCAGTACATGTATATGATCAATTCTCTTAAAAAAATGCACTTTTCGGGGGTCCAGAAATTGAAAATTTTGTTCGAAATCTAGAGGTTTCGGACCTATGAGACTTTCTTCTGTAAACCGAAAGATAGTCAAAAGTGCAGAGGAACATGGAAAACATTGAGCCATTTTACGTTTTTTTACAAAAAATTAATCTGGAACAATAACAATTACAAATGTTTCCGAGGCACGAATAGAATTTCAAATGACACTACAATAAAGTACAACAAAAGAGCTTTATTGGTTTAAAAAAAATATGCCCAGATTCGATGCTCCGATCCAAAGTTATGACCGTTTAAAAATAAAAATACATAAAAATCCGAGTAAAAATCCGAATAGTCGATTTTCTTTTTCTCCCCATGTTAAATTCTCATGTTCCATGTTTCCCATGTCCCTCTGCATTTTTGACTATCTTTCAGCTTACAGAAGAAAGTCTGATCGGTCTGAAACCTCTAGCTTAAAAAAAAAAAAATTGTTTGGCTTCTGGACCCTCGAAAAGTGCATTTTTCCAGGAGAATTGGTCATATGTGTATAGTATCTACTGTATATACTATATACAGAGAGAGAGAGAGATAGAGCCGAAATTTTCCATGGCGAAACGTGCGGGTATATAATAAGAAATCGATTCAACCGTCGCTATCTAAGGCACATAATAGCGCGCGGAGCCCGCTGACGTCCCCTCCTCCGGAGAGCGACCGTTTCCCGGATGGGCGGCACACAGCTGCGTCGCGCGCGCTGGCCCCGGCGACTATGCCGTCGCGCCCGCCCGCCCGCCCGCTCCCTAATCGCTCCGGCGGCTAGCTCGTCGCTATAGTGTCTTCGTAAATACACAGAGAGAGTCTATGCAGAGACGAGGGCTGCCAAGTGTCTATTTTTTATTTTCACCGGCGCGCGGACGTAAAATTTTATTTTTCGGAGCTTTCTCCGCTCGCGCGCGCGCGCGGAAAACGATAAAATTGGGCTTTTAAATCTGCCGCGTCATTAAAAAACGCTTCGGACGAAGAAGGCTCTTTCGCCTTTTAATTTGGAACATTGCCCGCCGCGCTCGCGAGACGACGAGATTCGAGGATCCTCTGTATTATAATACCTCCGCGCTGCGCGCGTGTATAATGCGGGACCCTCGGAAAATTCGTGCGTCTCTCTCTCTCTCTCTCTCTCTCTCTCTCTCTCTCTCTCTCTTCGTCTATTATGCACAGCACACACAGAGTCGAGATGCGCAATCGTATTATACGAGGGAATAATTATACACAGGAGTAAAAAACTTTTGGTTGCGCGTATATATAACATATATACCTGTGTATACACGCGCCGGCGCTTCGCTCTCCCGAAAAGTTTCTACATTTCTAAACTTTTCCTCCACCGCCTGTAAACACACATACATGCGTATGCAGCAGTGAGCGGCCATACTGCGCACGCGGGAGAGCATAGAGCGGCCGGGAAAAATTTACACGGGGAAACTGCATAACGCGCGCGCGGCAAAGTGCGCGCAAGAGAGTCCGGACTTTTATATAGGCTATATTTTTTGCGCTCGCCGGCTCTCCCGCTCTCGATGACGGAATGCGCTCGCTCGCTCGCTCGCTGGCTGGCTCGCCGGGTATACCGAGAGGCGAGGAAAGCTCTCGTTCCCAGCGATGCGTGCAGCCGAAAAATTCGCGTCAGAGGGGAAACAAGGAGGCTCGTTGTTGCCGAGGAATGCTAGCCGCGTATATGTATACAGCTTGTATACAGAGAGAGAAGGAGGCAAAGTGGCGCGCCAGAAGGCAGCAGCAGCAGCAGCAGCAGCAGCAGCAGCAGCGGCGGCGGATGCCGTTTTTCGAAACCTGCTCTTTCTCTGCTGAGAGCTACTCTCTGTTCGCGAGGAAAAGACGCTGATGGCTCGTCGCCTTTTTTTATGCTCTCTCGCTCTCCTCTTTTTAAGCAAGAGAGAGAGAGAGAGAGAGAGAGAGAGAGACGAGGTTTCGGCGAGAGGGCGATATACACACAGCGTACATCCTTATACGTACGTGCTTCCATAGCTATATACGCGCGCGCGGTTTTAGAGGCGAGCTTCGGACGTGGATTGTCTTATACTCTCTCCTGTCTCGGCAAATTTGCCGAGGCCGGACGCGCGCCGTCGCCGCCGCCGCCGTGGCTGCAACGTCCTCGTCTCGTATGTGCGCCCAAGAGTCGGAACACGCCGGAATGTAGAGGTAGACACACACCGAGACGAGGCGAGAGCGCGGCGACGATTGTGTGGATAAGCGGACGTTGAAAAATACTCGTCGCGAGGCGGCGGTGGCCGGAGCTTTGGGGACGAAGCCAGCGCAAATATATACTTTTTTCTCTCGACGCTCGCATGCGCGCACGTATTGTCAGAGGCTGCGGTGCGCGCACACACACACACACATACACACGCAGACACGTGCTCGCGGGGGCCACGTCAATACCAGCGGTGAGTCCGCATGATTTTCAATGAAATTCATCGGAGCCCGAGAGGAGAGAGGATCGATCGGTCGCTGGGAAAAGCCTCCGCGCACGCAGCTTCTTCTCTCTTTTTTCTCGTCGCAGCAGCCGCCGCCTCTCTTCATTTTTTTCCTCCTTCTTCGAAGGAGCGAGAGAAACGATCGAGCTGCGAACGAGTATCGTATTCAGAGAGCTGCCCGCTGCTCTCGTCTTTCTCGCAACGGCGAAGCCACAATTTCGTTTAGGTTTTCCTCTCGCCTGCGCCGGCTCGCTCTCCTCCTTTCTATATACACGATCCGACTTTTGCCGCTGCGGTCGAGGCTCGCACGCTTCTATATTCCGAAGACCCTGAAAGCTCTCGCTCTCTCTCTCTCTCTCTCTCTCTCTCTCTCTCTCTCTCTCTCTCTCTCTCTCTCTCTCTCTCTCTCGGCTCTGAAAGGAAAAGCAGGAGAGGAGAGAGAAGGTCGATGAAGGATGGCCGCAGCGCCTGGAATATAGCTCTCCCAGAAAGAGAGGCAGGCGAAAGAGAGAGGATATAACGCAGATGGAGAATGAAAGAGAGAGAGAGAGAGAGAGAGAGAGAGAGAGAGAGGGAGAGAGCGAGGGAGGGAGGGAGGAGGAGGAAATGGTGATTGATGGATGGAAATAATTTTATGAAAAATTTATGACGACGAGGACGACGTACGCGAGGCGAATTGTGCATAAGTTAATGCGCGCGAGCGAGCTGCATCTAGGGACTCTGATGCGCGTTTATATATGTATATAGAAGAAAGAAAGAAAGAGAGAGAGAGAGAGCGAGAGCGAGAGAATTTTTCAGACCCATGTCCGTAGATTAATCGGAGGAGAGTCGAGCTTTTTTATTTTAATCCGATGTGGAATATCGGAGGGGAAGAGAGAGAGAGAGAGAGTATACGCGAGATGGAGAGATTTTAAGGTAATGGGACGTATATATATACTATATATGCATATTGCATATATATATGCGCGAATCATAACCGAGCGCACTCACCGCGGTTATTAATGAAATTCGTGCAGCCTCCACGCATTAGACGAAAATTAAATTACGCTCGCTTCTCTATACATGTATGCGCCTATACTATAGGTATAAGGTAAACCGAGGAAAGTTGCCATACGTAAGGGAAAAATTAATATAAAATTCAAACGTATATGCATAGCATTAACTATGATTATTTGATTTTAAGTAGCATAAAAATAGCTACATAATGCATCAAGTAATATACAAAATTTTTCAACAAACTTCATTTAATTATGAATAAATGATATTTTAAGATAATGAAGCAAAAGTGGCATCTTCCCCATACCTGCGAGTAAGATGCCACAATATGCCACATACTCATTGTGTACATTAATTTACATAAAAATGAAAATAAACTATAATTTTGCAATATTTTATACGTAACAATAAATACTTTATATTATATAGTATTTACAAAAAAAAAAACTTGCATTTTTTAAATTTTGAATACAGGACAACATTCTTCGTGCACCCATTTTCTGCACTTTCCACACATTGCACCTCGCATTGCACCAAACTTCACTTTGGTCCTTTTCTGCTGTAATAGCTTATTTTACAACAAGAACGTATATCTTCAAAATTTTCTTCTTCGTTTGAAGAATCATCTAAGGGAGGCATCTTATCCCGTGTAATATTAATCATATAAAAACAGTCGTTATTAAAAAAAAATTACTTCTTACCTCTATTCAACTGCGCTATTATAAACTTGAATGTACTAGTAATTGTATGGCTAAGTCCTTTTAAATAAAATCAAAAATTGTCTCCAGGACTGAAAGTTAAACTTGCAAAAAATATTAGCGTAACCTCGACCGTAACCAACAAGCTTCAAAAATAGCCTAAATATTCAACGAAAATTCGATAATTTAGTGGCAAATGTAATCAATAAATCAAAATCAAATTTCTATCATACTTTTAGAAATTTACAATCAAGGAAGATAACATGACTTTGTGGCGTCTTCCCCGAGCTGGCATCTTTCCCCGGTTTAGCCCATATTATTACAATATACACGGGAGGGAAGGTCGAAGCGACGATTTATTATTCATCTTTTTTTATACTTCTCGTTTCTTTATTTTTTAAGTGTATGCAGTTGTGCGCACTGTGCAGCGAGAGAGGCGCTCCTCGAAGCCGCCGGGGAACTCTGACCGACGTTTCCGCGGAAGAAAGGAAGTCGAAGAAATGAATGGGACGGGACACAGCGCCGGGAGAGAGATAGTGTACACGCGGAAAAAGAGAAAGGACTCGCTCTGCAGTGTATATACGCCGAGAGAGAGAGAGAGAGAGAGAGAGAGAGAGAGAGAGAGAGAGAGAGAGACTAAGAGGGAGAGATGGAAAAAAGCGAGAGGAAATTTATTGCGGTACCTGCGGTATAGACGAGCGAATGCACTGCTGCTGCTTCTTCTTCTTCTTCTTCTTCTTCAAGCTAAAAGCACGTCAGATTTTGCATTGCGGGCTCATCTTGCCGAGATTATATTACCGAATATAATAATGAAAAGGTTTATTGCCGACCAAAAGTCGTCTCTCTGTATCTCTCTCGCTTAAGGAAAAAAGCGAGAAAGAAGCGACACTTGGAAAAGTCAGAGACTCTAACGTTATGTGCTTCTCGTATTGTGTATGTATAATTGTATATACGACGCGGATATATTCTGCGGGTATACAGCGCTATTTCGCCCGCAGTAGCGGCAGCGGCGGAATCTCGGAATTAATGGCATTTCAATACACGAGCCGCGCACGAACAGATTGCTAAATCGAACTCGTCGCTAATCGTAAAATTCTTCCTCTCGCTGCGCCGGGTCGACTCTCTGTACCTATATATATTATATACCTATATACATTATACAGCAGCGCCGCGTGTACCGCTCCGCGAGGAAGGAAAAAAAATCCGACGACAAAAAAAAAGCGGCGAGGTTGTAAAAGCGCGCGTACGCGGTAATTATACGCGCGGGCTCTGTCTCTTTCCGGCTTCCTCCGAAAATTTTATTGCGCTTTTTTTTTACAGCATAGCGCTCCTCGTCTCGGCCCCGTCCGAATTTTTTTGTCTCTTTTTTTTTCGTTTTGGAAACTTACAGCGCGCTTTCGATGCATATACGCAGTGGTGCACTATGCGGTGTGCAGTGTTCACGTTGCCGCGTGAAGTACAAATTTTTCGGCTCTGCAGGCTGCAGAGAGGGAGAGAGATGAGAAAAAATTAACTGCCTGACAGGGGGTAGCCGAGATGAGATCTGGAAAGTCGAATGGCTCTCGGAAGCGAGGACTCTAAATTTGAACTGCTGCACCGGTGCGGAGGAGCTCTTCTGTTTATATATTGACCTTTATCTTGGAAACGAGCTTGCCGAGCGTGAAAATGCGCGGATATATATGGGGGGGGGGGGGGGGCAGGCACCGGGACAAGTAGACCAACTGCTAATATCTCTTCAATCTGTATCGCGGCATAGATCACAAAAATAGGTATTCTAAATTCAATGCGTCCTGTTATATGTATACGAATATTGTACGGATGTCGGAAAAAGTTGGACGATAAATCGTTTCGAGGGCGCAGGGATTCGGTTTGGATTTAAAAATGTATTGCGAATAAATATTGATTTATTTTGTTGGGTCTTCACTGCGCAATAATGGATACAGTGCGTGTATCTCGGCGTGTTAATCTTTTGCACGAGTACGTCTTTAGCCCCATCGTTGGTAAAATTAAACGTTAGGTTAAACGCGAAACGAAGACTCGCTGTCAGGCGTGTATGAGCCTGTAAAACTGTCTAATCGTGAGACAAGGAAAAAAAAATTAATTCTATTCTCGTTACGGTTCCAGTTAATTTTAGCTTAGCTGACGGAAATGTTAAACATTCAATATTTATGAAAAACGAAATTTATTTTCATTCGTCGCAAAATATCGTTGCATAATTCATTCAAAGTTTTTTCTGACTCAACCTTTATATTACAGGCAACTTTAAAAACAAAAAAAAATCTCGCGAGTATTCTTCCCGACGAGGCGCACTTCGAACGAGATCTACAATAAATTTCCTTCTTCGATATTCTCGCGACGTAAGAAAAAGCAACAAAATTTAAAAAGTGAAGCAACTCGAGCCCGGCGATCGCTGCGCGAACATCGGCACCCCTCGACTGGATATACACGAGGAAAATTCTGTGCGAGCAGAAAAGAGAGAACTCGCGCATTGGAGGTTGGCAAAAAACGCGACGAGTCGAGCTTGTTTTAACGAATGTCTGTACATTCAGTCAGGTATTCTACCTAGAGGCGCATGTCTTTCCAGAATACGTATAGACGGAAACGAGAAAGAGAGAGAGAGAAACGTTGGCAAGAGAGTGTGTTCGAGAAAGGCGCAGCCTTAAACACAACAAGAATCTTTGTACGAGAACTATACATGTATATAGTATACGAGACGGGGTGGCTCTCGAGTAACTGCCTCGTCAGGTATGGCCTGGGAATATTGAATTTCTGCAGAGAGGCGACACGTATATACCTGTATATTCTATTATATACAGTATACACATATATACCTTATGCGCTCAGTGAGGAGGAAAAAAAAACGCCGAGCTAGATAGACTGGGGAGCGAGATGGAAAGGAAAAATACACAAAGACGCACGTATAGGACGTGCGCGCGCGGGTGTATAATACATTTTAATTAATGATGGATTTCGGCTCGGACTGAGTTTCTACGAAACTATAATGAAACAGAATAGGGCTGCACGCACATAGCAGAGAGAAACGCGTGCGTCTCCGATATATGGGTGTACCAGACCCCGACCTTTCTCCGCACGATATATATCCTCCCCCGTCCCCGGCCCCTCCGTAGCGGCATATACGTGCGGCGAGACTTCGATGCATATATATATTATATATATTTTTAGCGATAGATCGCTCTTAGCGCGCTGCACGTATATTTTCGTGTGCCTGCGTAAGTGTCGGTGTCTATGTGTATTTAACGACTTTTCGAATTATCCGCGTCAGCCGTGCTGCGCGCGCGTGTCTTTCTTTCCTCTTTTTGCACTGGCTGACACCTCTCACCTCTCTGACGGATCTTCCCTCTATTTTTCAAGCGTTTTTCCTGTCTCTCTGAAAAAAAAAACGGGACACAGAGAGAAAGAGAGAATTTTTTTTCACCGCATACCCATTCAAATTTCGCGGTTATTTTTAAAAGCGAAACCCGTGCGCGACGAAGAGCGCGTAATCGCGTGCAAATAGTCAGCTTTATATATACAATATACATGTATATTTATATGCGTACGTAGTTACGTATATACTATATACATCACAAGGATGGACTCTTCCGCGCGCGCGCGCACATTTTTCGGCGAACGCGATGAGAGACTTTGTGTGTCGCGAGAGGGAGACGGAGAGAAAGAGAGAGAGAGAGAGAGCGACGAGTTATCGGAGATCGTTAGAGAACAGCCAGGGACATAGAGGCTTGTCTCGCTGGTTCATCGCCTATATATACGGCGTATACATGCACGCGCGCGCGCGCTATCTTTGATAAATGAAAGAACGTGTTGTGAGCGCGCCGTGTCTATAATATATACGTGCATAGTGTATACACTATCGTCCGGGATTTTCTTTCACGGCTTTTCTATAGCCTCGGCCTTTTCCAATCTGCGCGGCCGCGCGCGCGCAAACGCTCGTCCCAAATACGCGACCGGTGTGCCTATTGTGCGCGTACATTTTAATTTCTTCGGCGTTGTACTATATATATATATAAGTAAATGCGCCCCAAGCTCTGCCGCCGCCGCCGTGTGTCGCGCGCATGTGTTTGCTACATGGAAATGGGATGATTAATTTCGACGAGTGCAGATGATTGAGAATATGCGTATACTGCTGCGGCGTTGACGCTGTAGATAATACACTTATGCTTTTCGAGCGAAGTAAATATATTTTTCGTGGCCGAGTGCAAACAATTTTAATGTGTAGCAGCTTATTCCACACATGAGGTCGATATACATGTGTTATATTAGGAGAAGCAGACACGAGCTACTACGAAATTCAGACTAAGAGACACCCACGCGCATATCGCCGCAATCAGTTCTCCACCTCGAGCTAAAAACTCATTACACACTCTCTCTCTTTCTCTCGATCGTCTCCCCCACTCACACCGTTTACGAGGATATCCCATCCAGCGTCGGCCGGTCACTGTTTAGTCCACCCTATATGTATAGGGGCAAAGCCATGAATCTTTGATTTTCGACGTTAGAAAAAACGTTATTTTGGGCTCGTCAAGTGACTATATATTGTGCGATTTATTGCAAAATGCAATCCGCGAAATTGTACCGCAACTTAACGTGGGCACAAATTTACGTTTTATGATGAAGGAAGCTACTCAATAAACACAATAAATTACGCAAATCCAAGACTAGTATGCAAACTTTGAAGTGAAAATATTCAGGTATGTCGGAGAGAACAATTCCAGCGAAAAATCAATATATCTGCGTCAGCCGAGGTCAGCGTCAGGTGCAGGTTGAAGTGCAGCACTGATTTTTTTGTAAAAATATAAGCAAAAGTCTTAAAAACTAAGACTTGCCCCTATATCGAGACGCAGAGTTGCAAAACTTTACACAAGCACATAACACTCGCACAGAAATTTATAAATACTCTCATTTACATGTGCGTTGCGCATCTGTATAAAGATATCAGGTATATAAATATACACTTGATTACTCAGGCGGCTTTTTCCACCTGCAGCGCGAGCATCTTGGCGAGAATTCTCGCGAAATAAAAACACACGCGCGTATTATACTGCACCGGCTGCAAAGGAGAGAGGGAGAGGCTCTCGTGAATTGCGCCGCCGCCAAGGTCAGCGAGTGGGTATGCAGCAATACGCGATTTTCCGGAAGCAAGCGTGTATAGCTGGTGATGACACTTTCGTGCGTATTTGCGATATTTGTACAATTGATTTGCACGAGAATCACTCATCTTGCAGATACGTAGCTACGTTCTTCTCGTTACGACCGCTGTATTGTATACGCAGAATTGATTGAACACGCGCGTCGCACGCGGTGTATATCGTCAAATTTTTTTTCAGGCGACTTTCGCGATTTTGATTGTCACGAGTTTTCAATAATTCAAAGGAACACACACACACACAACTCACACCACAACTCCCCGCGGTGGCGGAGGTCACGAAAATAGCCGTTTCTGTCATACGAATTTCGTGGAAGAACTACTTATAATACGGCAGGGTATACAAACGCTTCTTTCATTTTTTTTAATTCGCTTTAGAGGTTATGTAAACACAATTTCCAGACTTGCTTAATATAATCCGGGACAAACATGCTTATCGATCAGCGAAGAATAAACAACGATCGACTTCGCTGCAAGAGAGCGAATTTCGTTTATTAGTACGCAATCTGGTCACCTTAATTTGCGAGATGAGACGGCGGATGAATGATGTGAAGATGTGATGCATCTCTGCGGGGACTTTGAGCGATTGCGTAAACACAGTACTTACTCGGTAAACACGTCTAAATAATACTTCGTTATAAGCGAAACTATAATGCATAAGTTTTCCGGAAGATTATTCGTAAATCTTTCCTATATACCGCGCCGGCATTTGTTTTCGTAAGATCCGCATTTTCATGGCGACGACAAAGACATATTTTTGTAGTGCGGTCGGTTTTCATGCAGCAACAAGTGGCGCCACCTCCGCAGAGCGGAGGTCTCCCTTTTCGAGTATTTTTGACCGCCGTCTTGTCTCTCGTCTCGCGCGTTACAGCGTTCGTGGCAAAATCTTTATTTTTGCAAGCGGAAGCGTCCCATATTTTACTTCTCGAGTTTTGCGCAAATTTCGCGGAATTTCGGCAGCTCGCGGAGAATTTTCGTTCTTGTAATGGTCACTACTTATGCTGACCGGAGTCTCGTCGACAATTGGTGCAGCTCGTATTTTTGCGACGTGAAGGCGACGAGCCAAGCCTTGCTATAGACACTGTAAGGGGTATCCCAACCTTTTTTTCGCACAAAGTGGCGTGCCTTCAACGCTGGAGAACACTACTGTGAGTATAATTGTATAGGCGCAACTATTAACACATGACTTTTTGTTCGGAATGGCTTAAAAGATGCTCATTCTAGTGGGTCTTGAGAGTGTGCGAAGGATGAATTTAACCGTGGAAACTTGTTCCAGCTAAAATGGAAGAGATTCCAAGCGATGCGGAGGTTGTTATGAAAAACATCAGCACCAAAGGGATAATAATAAGGGAAGCGGAGGAGGTAATTGACAAGGGAGAAGAAATCAAAGCTACACAGTACTTCTTGGATGTTGGCGATCAAGCCGATGGAGATGAAGTTGGAGAGGCACATTTCGTTACAGTACAGGATGAACAAGATACGCAGTATGTCGCTGTGGAAGTCAGCGATTCGGGTCAGTTGATAATACCCAATAAAGAAGTCATACTGTGGAATGAGATTTGCAGAGTTTGCGCCAATGGTGGAAACAACAAAGAATTTATTCCCATATTCTCTGGGGAGGGAGTGGAACATGAATTGAGCAACAAAATTCATAGCTACTTACCTGTCAGGGTATGAGAAAGAAACTTAGTACTATGGAATTGCCTAATGACAAATTATTTATTACATATTACATTTTAGGTTTCTGAAAATGATACCCTTCCTCTGCAAGTGTGTTACAATTGTGCAGCAACTATGATAGCTTGGGATGAAATCTTCAAAGGTTGTATGGATGCACAACAGCGACTCTTAGAACTACAAAGTAAATTAAATTTAAAAGAGCAGGTAAATTTGAAGTACCATGCAATATTATTATTTCTTTTGTCGTATCTTGTCGTATGCCTTACCTTATATCTCACAACATGATTTATTTATTGCAGTATTACAATGACTCTCCAGTTGAAGAAGAAAACATGGGAACAGTATTAGAAGTTGAAACTGCTAATCAAGAGGAACCTCAGGTAAATTATAATTTATGAGATGTAACTCTTGCTAAGTAAACATGTATTTAATATTTTTGATTTTTGTGTAGGAGGGAGCCAAAGATGTCGAGACTTTCGAAACATTGCAGATTGTTGAGCCTAACAGGTAATTAAAAGACATTATTTATATTTAAAATAAATAAGTAATGAAATTGGATGTACTTTTCTTAAATATTAATTTCTGCTTTTTTCATAATAACATCTAACTGTACCATCCAATGAATTTACTCATTTTTTTATGCAGTTAATTAATCATAAGAAAACGTTATAAATTAAAGCGATTTGTAAAACTATTCAACGAAATTGCGTGCAAAAAAATTGTTATGGATTTTCGAGTATGTAGTTTTCGACTACAACGACGGGAAATTATTTGACTTTTGAGCGATGCGTAAAAGTCTCACTGTAAAATGCAAAATAACAGACATGATAAATTCTGCGTGTAAGAAACGCATGTCTCGAGTCAAGTTACAACTGTTTTGCAGGTGCAGAAGTTCACAGACACCAGACAAATCAGACAAATCAGTATTGCATAAGACAGTAAAGAAAAAACTTGTCAATAAAAAGATATCACTAAAGTTATTTAACACTGAAAGTGAATATTTGACTTTGGTACAAGAACCAGAAAATCTTGAAAAGGAAATGTTGGATGAACCTGTTAACAAAACAGATTCTCTATTCGCCGAAAAGAAGCATACAATACCTAAAGAATTTACTGCGAAAGAATCAAATAAAAGCCACGATGTTGAGAAAATCGTAGATTTGCCTAAAAAGGATATGACAGCAAATCCTCTAGCAATCGGAGGATCCGAAATCGTTAAAGACGAACGCGAAATGGAGCTATCAGAGTGTACCAGGTCTCCCGACGATTACGTGGAACACAGCTCAGGAAGCTCCGATGACGAAGAATCCGAGAAAGCATGCTCGGAAATGGACGAAACACTCGAGAGTAAGAAACGAAAACCAGCGCTGTTCACTTGTGACGATTGCGGCCGGATCTTCAAGTTCAAGGGCACTTACTCCCGACACCGGCGCATCCACTCGGACGAGCGTCCGTTCACCTGCCACGTTTGCGGAAAGTGTTTCCGCGACTCAGGCGGACTGTGCCGACACCTTCGAGACGTTCACGCGAAAGTGAAAAATTGGCCGTGCAGCATTTGCGGCCAGAGCTTCGCGTCCAAGTCGACGCGCGACGATCACGAGCGCATTCACACGGGTGAACGGCCCTACATCTGCGACAATTGCGGCAAGAGCTTCAAGACCAAGGCCTCGCTCTACATTCACGCCAAGATCCACACGGATCTGTTTCCTTACCCTTGCGTGCAGTGCAAGAAGAGCTTCCGAAGGAGGCAGGAGCTACTGGCGCACGTGACGACGCACACGGGCGAGAAGAATTTCGAGTGCGACGTCTGCTGCAAGAGCTTCAGAATAAAAGTCGAGCTGAGGAGACACGCTCTCAGTCACTCGGACGTCAAACCGTTCGCCTGCGAGCTCTGCAGCTTCAGATGCAAGCAGAGGCGTTACCTCAACAATCACGTGAAGCAAAAGCACAGTTTGATCGAGAAGACGCAGCCGAGCAAAGCAGCGAACACGTGAACTCGGAGCAATATCGTGCGGTTCCGTTTCGTATTGTTCTTTTATCTGTCAATCGAGACTGCTTTTCATTAATTGCCAGGTGTTACATGTACCATTATAGGCTTTCAATCGCGCAGTCGCAATATGAACTTCTGTTAGTATCGCTCATGGTATAGGCTACGATAACGATAAAAAGTCACGATGACGTTAAATGCCATAGATCGTGATGAAATCAGCTTAAAAAATCAAGCAAACTGTTGCGATAACGAATTTTAATTTGGACGATACAGCGATGAAGAACGTTGGTATGCCAATAAAAGAAAAGCTCCATTTATTTTTCTGGAAGCTTACCGCGTTTAGTTGTATAAGACACATCCATCAGTACCACTAATCAGGAAAGGCGAATCGTAACATCGTTTCTTTCCAGATGCGTGAAATTCGAAGACGGCGGGGTCATCACCATCCTCACGGCCGAGCCAGCGACGATACCCATCTTAACAAGGGATCTGGACGATGCGGCGATTATGACACCTCGCAAGCGCAAACGCAGCGTCAAGAAGGATTGCTCATTGGACCCTTTACTCGATCCCTTGTCCGACGCCCCGAAGAAAAGCAAGTCCTCCAGCCGTACCGGCCAACGTCGGCAGGAGATCCTGCGAGCCAAGGTAATCGTTGACGGCACCACCTACTACAAGTGCGCCGACTGCCCGAAGCTTCTCTCGACTCCTTACAATTACATAGCGCACAAGCGCGTGCACACGCACGAGCGCCCGTGCACCTGCCGGATCTGCGGCAAGAGCTTCACCGCGGGATCCTCGTTGAATCGCCACGTGCGCGACGTTCATCAGAAGATCAAGGACTACAAGTGCGACTACTGCGAGCGTAGGCTCGCCTCGAAGGTCGCCCGCGACGAGCACCAGCGCACTCACACGGACGAGCGGCCCCACATTTGCGAGACCTGCGGCAAAAGTTTCCGGCAGCGGGCGTCCCTGTCCGTCCACAAGAGATTCCACTCCAAGAGCTTCCTCTTCAACTGCACGCTCTGCGAGAGAGGCTTCCCGAGGAAACAGGACATGGAGAGGCACGAGCTCACGCACACCGACCAGAAGCCCTACGGCTGCAAGCTCTGCGACAAAACGTTCAGAAGCTCGGCCTCGGCCATCAGGCATCGATCGACTCATGAAAATGACAATAAACACATTTGCGACGTCTGCGGCGAGTGCTTCAATCAAGACAGATACCTCAAGAATCACAAGAAGAAAGTGCACAAGGACGATTGAAGTGCGCGGTGCCTGTCCGAATCGATCTTGTTCAACGAGAATCGCAACTTTTATGTGTCATGTTATTTCCTTGTTAATTACATGTTAGCCAAATTGTAAATATGGTACAATACTTTTTACAGTAGACGCTAACCCAGATAATACGTATCGTTTCGAAGTTAGAAAAAAACCATTGTAACGCTGTAAATTCGATACGCGTGGTCGTAATACAACCGAACAGCACACTCAAAAGTTCAATTAAACCCAAAAACTGTATAATCCATGATAAACAAAAGAACTCTACCTAGGGCATTCCCGATATCTTTTATTGCAGACGGGCCAACAGCAAAGGAAAAAGAGAATCCAGCTCGAAAACAAAGCAGTCGAAGCCTCTACCTAGTCCACGCCGAGTCAAGCAGCTGTCCGCACCTACAGAATCCGTCGAAAAGCTGGGACATGTCGATCCTCAGAAATCCATCGACTCTGTGGAATGCGTCGAGCCGTTTGAATCCGTTAATCCGCTTAAATTAGACGATCCACAGAAACAAGTTGAGCAAAGCAGCGGGGACTACGTATACGTCTGCGGAGTGTGCGAAGAGTCCTTCAAAGACGAAGCGGAACTCATGTGCCACATGCGCGAGATTCACGAAGAGAGCAAGACTGGCGCCAGTTCCGTCTGCTACGAGTGCACAATCTGTTATCGCTCGTACGCGCACAAGCTCAGTCTGATCAAGCATCTGGCCATCCATAAAAATACTGCTCACTTACCCGGCGAGATCAAGCGCCTCTCCGAATCGAAGATTCACCTAAAACGATGCATGTACCAATGTGATATTTGCAACAAGATTCTGTCGAACCGGAAAACGCTGCTGCGCCACATTCGCGTTCACAACAACGAGCGACCCATCATCTGCAACGAATGCGGCAAGTCCTACCGCGTCGAAGAGGATTTGAAGCGACACCAAGACGACGTTCATAGAAAGATCAAGAAGTATAGCTGCGACCTGTGCGGAAAATGCTTCGCGGCCAAGGGAACGAGAGACGCGCACAGGCGAATCCACACGGGGGAGAAGCCATTCGAATGCGAGGAATGCGGCAAGTTCTTCAGGTCGATCAACCTGCTGGGAATACACAAAAGGATTCATCGCGATTATCGGCCCTACGAGTGCAAATCCTGCGAGAAGGCCTTTCGATCGAAGCAGAAACTCGAGGCGCACGAGGCTATTCACACGGGCATCAGACCGTATCCGTGCGACGTATGCGGCAAAATGTTCGCGGCTAAAGGAGAAGCTACCCGGCATCGGTCCGTGCACTTCAGCGACAGGCCCTTTCTCTGCTCGGAATGCGGCCAGGCATTCAGACTGAATAGATATCTTAAGACGCATATCAAGACGCACCACAGGGATAAAGTTGATATTTTGCTCAAGTCCTTGACGGAGCGATGAACGAGGAACTTGTACTCGCGCTTTTGTGATTGCGAACGTAGCTCGAGGGTGCTTAGCGTTTTTCAAGATTTTTTTTCCTAATGAAAATTTTGCGAGATATTTTTTTTAATACGGAAAAGAAAAGCTGCAGGAAGCTTTTAATAATTGATTCGATTCTGGCTTAAAAGATATCTCATCCAATAATTTGTGATAAAAATTGATTACGTTTGAATTGTTAACTAAATGCATATGACTATTCTATTTTAATTTTTAATGCCCTTTTAACGAAGAAAGTTTTTTTTTTTTGTTTCTACTTACAGAACACGATATTAACCAAATATATCAGACTTGAGTTTGCCTTAATTTTTCATATACAATAAATGAAAAGGTCCATTGTTATTTTAAATGCAAAACTTTGTAAATATCTAACTGTGTACGTATATACGTATAATAAGTTAATTTTTATAAATACATCATTTACGCGAATAATTTGTCGAGAACAATGTTGAAATTATGTTAAAAGTCTCTCGGTACAAATCAAACTAATGTACATTTGAAATAATGTTATCACATGTATTTATAAAATAAACGTTTCTATGAAAATGTACTATTGCTATCTCATTTATAAAAACTAATATTCTTTAAAAGCTATACTCATTGTCGATTAATTGCTAAATGTAGCTTAAAACGTTGCAGATCTAAGGAACTTCAGCAAACTTCCTCCTGCAGCTTCAAAGAATTTCAAAGGTCCTTCAAAGCCACCTTTCCATCCTCTAAAATTAGGAAAAAGTCTCAATCAGCATCGAAGCCAGTGAAGAAACGAACAAGTCGGAAAATCAATAAGAAATCAACGAAAAGTACCTCAAAGATTAAAGCGGAATCGGAAAATCAGTGCACGACTTCAATTAAAGAAGACGAGTATCCGGAAAACTCTAAAGACTCAATTTTCGTGGACGGCCTCGTCGAGTCCCCGCATTCCGACGGGGTTAACGACCACGACGCCGACGATCCGGACTTTGAGCTGACGAGCGCTTCGTCGAACAAGACAAAAAGATCACGACGCAAGCTTAGCTCTGAAAACTCGAATGCGGCAAACGCAAATCTCGAGTGCACTCAATGCAACAAAAAATTCCGAATGTACAATAGCTACCAGATCCACATGAGGACGCATACGGGAGAGAAACCGTACACCTGCCATATCTGTGGCAAGCAATTCGGTCAAGCGGGTAGTTTGTATTATCATTTGAAGCACGTCCACGGGGGCGTGAAAAATCATGCCTGCGACATTTGCGGCCGATGTTTCGCCATGAAAACAGCCATGGAGGATCACCGGAGGATTCACACGGGCGAGCGGCCCTACGTCTGTGACTCTTGCGGCAAAACGTTTAAAACTAAAGCTTCGCTTTATATTCACAGTAAAATACACACGAACGAGTATCCATTCAAATGTAGCTACTGTAAGAAGCTTTTCCGATGGAAGCAGCAGATGATCAGTCATTTGACGACGCACACCGGGGAAAAGAATCACATTTGCGATATATGCGGAAAAGGCTTTGGAGTGAAGAACGAGCTGACGAGGCATCGGAGGACTCACTCGTTGGACAAGCCATTTACTTGCCAGAAGTGCGGTGTTAGCTTCGGACAGAAGCGATACCTGACTAATCACAATCGAACGCGGCACAAGACGAAGGCCGGCGACGGTAATTGTAATGTGTAGTGACAATGAGATTTGACAGAAATACATTCATTGAGAAAAAAAATTAAAGTTGGGCAAACGAAAAAACTAGGGCTCGCAAGGTGCTCTGCTTACAGTTTTAGAATTATTTCGGAATGTGCTCAAAGCATACCAAGATTTGATGTATATACACTTAGTGAAATGCAGAGAGAGAGAGAGAGAGAGAGAGAGAGAGAGAGAGAGAGAGAGAGAGGAGACAAGTTTCGTTTTATAATAATAGTTTTGTATGTCATTAAAATTGTGAGTTTATTTCTTTAGATAAAAGTGTACATAAATTTTTTTAAATACAAGCGTACTGCTTATAATAAGTTTGAATTCAAAAAATTTTTCGCCCTTTCTCACATTTTATGTACTAAGTCATTAACATTTAAGTTCTTTATAACAATTCATTTTACAGCTTCAGTTATTATCTGCAATACATTGTTAAGTATAGCATAAATTAAAATCTTTTATATACTTTTATAAGTAAATAATTTAGAAATTTCTAATCAATAAACTATAATTTTTGTAATATAAAATTTTAATATAATCATACAATTTTCTGGTTTATTCTAAATAATAAGAAAGAATTAATTTCATTTTTATAGACATTGAGCCTCTTATTTATTTCGTTAAACAAAAAGAATTTTCAAGTGTAAAAATTGATCTATCCAATTTTGTCTGATAGCAAATATAACTTAAATTGAAACTAAAAGAATAAAATTGCATGGAGTTTAGTAATATTTGGAAGATGTCTTGACAATTATTTTGGTGTTGCAAACTGTGCAGCACACTTTTTAAGCTTTGTATTGTCTTTTGATTTGAGATTTTTCAATTTTTCTATCTCTTTATCTAATTTTTCAGTTTTCTTCCTATGCCCTTCATCATCCATGGCAAGTTCTTCAACCGTTTTTGATAATTTATTGATTATCGAGTCATTTCCACTAGCACTGAAAAAAGAGTTCTCAGAAATATTTTCTTTTTCTTCAACAAATTGATCCTCTTCATCAATTTTGTTGGTTTTTTTTGAGAGAGCAGCTGCATAACTAAATGGAACTGCATTCGGTGCCGAGATATCAGCTTTTTTAACAGATTTTAATTGAGAACAAGAAGTAACTTCATTAACAGTCGTGGGTTGTACCTAAAATGATAACAATTATTTGTGTATTATTTTATCTTTAGGTAAGTATATTTATATACAAGCAAGTTTCTTATAATTGCAATTTACGTATATACCTGCTGTAGGGAATTTGACGTGTTCAATGATAGTCCAGATGTATTAGCACTTAATGTATCAGGTGGTAGCATTTTCGGACGTCGTAACTGCGTATATTCCTATAGGAAAAAAAAATCAAAATTAGATAATCTTTAAGTGAAAATATTTACAATGTAATCATTGAATGTTTATTACAGTTTTATTAGGAATTATTTTTGTAAGTGGTGCAATAGGTATTTCTTGAACCTCTTTTGTTTTATTCAGTTCTTTGGAAATATTTGCATTTGCTTGACTTTCAGTTATGGGTTTTTTCTGGAATTACATTTATTATTGAGTAATATTATAGAATTTTGATGCATGTTTGTACGTATCAGTATAATTATTAATTTGTATTAATTTTCTTACCAGTTGTGTCTCACCAACAGCTGATGCAAATGAACTATTTAATGTTAATGCAGAAGAGTTTAATGTTTCAGATTGAAGCTTTTTGGGACGCCGCAATGGTTTATATTCCTATGAAATTTGCATAAAATTAATTGTTTTAAATACAATAAAAACAATATCTATGAATAATATTTTAAATAGCTTACATCAACTGGAGTTTTGACTTTGGTATCAACTTTGGCTGCTTGTTTTTCTTGACGTTCATTGTTTTCCTCTATCTGCTGAATTCTCTGTCTTTCTTGCATACGAAATTCGCGACGTTTTGTTTTAGACAACCCTATTGGAACAGATCGTACGATTGCTCGATTTTGAGTACTTTTTACAGGATTATAACTTCGTACTTCAGGTTCCTGCATTACTCAAGATATGAATATTTAAAACTAAATATTTATATTTATTTAAAAGGATTTAATTTGTATTTTCTTACGTCATCCCAATTTTCAACACTAGCAGCTACTGGCTCTGTTTCAATTGGTAATATTTTTTGCTGCTCCTCATTAATTTTAGAAATTTTATAATGCACAACAGACTCTCTTCCTTGACAAGTGGAAACATGATACTAAATTAAAACACGAATATTATAAAAGCACAATTACAATGTTAATTTATGTGTAACTTAAACAAATTAAGTTACAAACAATATTCAATTTAAAAATGAAAAATGTAAAATCATTATCTTAATACTTACATTATACTCAATTGGATTTACCAAATGACAAGCATCAAAGGGACACTGCCTTTTTGATGAACATGGAAAGTTTTGAGAGCATCTATGTAAATGATATGGCATTCGTGATCTGATGATCCGGTGAACTGGATCATAAGGACAAGTGTCTAATGGATCTTGATGCATCTTGACTTTGATTTATTGGAAATAGCAGTCAATCATGTGTATACCAAATTTTGGTCGTCGAATCAATATCTATTCAAAAGAAAATCTTTGAATAAAAATAATTATATTATGATGCATACACATATGAATATCAAACGATAATATGTCTCTATAAATTTGTACAAATTTTGTAAATAAAAACTTAGGATTTAATCTATTTATGCTAGTTTGCCTTGACAATTAAGCACTGTACAACTTACTGGAGTTTAGTTCTAATCACAACCATTAAAGTAAAAGGGAAAGAGGTCCTTCATAACTAAATTATGAAAATACTTTCCAGAACACTGCGTCGCGTGATTATAGGTAACTCAAAATTAAAAGTTCACTTCCGTTAGAAAACCTAACGTAAAAGTCGTTAATGGTTTGACATTAAGTAGTTATTTTACGAATTTTTTCTTTTACTTAACACCTTATAATACAGAATATGCGACGCCTTTCACTAAAAAACTATATATTTTGACGACTCGATGAAATTCGACTCCCGCGCTGTGCCACGTGAAGAGTCGTGAACAAAGAATGTATAGCTATACCGATTCGCTGGAGGCAAGAAGTTTTTGCTTTTGTATATAGAAGTATCCAAAGGAACAAGGATAGTTTTTTCCCTCCGCACATGTGAATTACAGAACAAAAGTATAAGTTTCAACAATAAATACCTTTTAATTTGACAAGGTCGAATGCAGCGAGCCAAAACCTTCACTGAAGTCGGAAGAATAAACCAGTCCCGGTGAACGCTGGAGACGATCTGAATCTGAACGTCGGGCGGTCGGGCAAACGCTATGTTACACGCCACTTATGTTGTGTATGGACTATGGATATATATATATAGTTATATACATAGGCTCTCTGAATAGGGAAGCAGATGGCGTTCTGAACTGTTATAAGCTCTTTGTATACTTTTCTGGAATATCTGCTGGAGTCCGGAGCTGCAGAGAACAGAACACATATCGCTGTGTTTACCTTGTGTTTACAATTATTATAGTTTCGACATTGGGATGATACCTATAAAATATACAGGTATAGCCGTACGTCCGTGTTATCAGCATACGAAAATTTATACAAGTTCTTCGAGGATTTTATTTTTATTATATAAGCAATTGTTTAAACCCAATAAAATGAAGAAAAATTATGTAAATTTTGTGTCACACCGGATTATCTTTGTTTTTCTCTTACCCGCTGCACAGTCGTCCTAAAAAAAAGCTTTCTCTCCGAAAAAGCAATAAATATAAGTAGTATACCGTTTCTTCCACAATGCCAGTCAGCCTCTCAGCCGATTCCTAGAAAAATGCCTACTTTTTCTCAATGCATGAGATTTTGGGGCCGGGCTGGGCGGGGACTCCACGTGAAACCATAAAACGAGGGTCGTCGTTGGCAGGAAGTATACATAGGAGATAGAGTCGAGATAGCTTCATTCGGCTCAACGCATATGCAGTGCACAATACATATACGTACCTACAACTTATATTTACGTAAGTATACAGGACTCTATTCTTTATCTATTCATTATCAGTTTTAAATTATTTCTTTTGGTTTAATTTATATAGACGTTCCTTCTAAAAAGATTTAAAACGCTGCAGTGCAGCTAGTAACAACTTTTTTTTTTGCGTATTCAAATGAAATATTTCATTAGAGTTCTGAATTCTGCAATCAAAAAGGAAAGTCAATTTTTCGATAAATAAGATTTATTCAAAGCGTGATTCGAAAATATATTTTTTGTAACAAAGCTTTGCGCACACTCACATATATAGTCTACAGAAGACACATAAAAATATATTTGTTTTATCATAATATTATTTAACAGTTCGTAAAATACTATATGTATACTCCATTGCATGTGAAAGCACATATAATATCTCGTAAAATTTTTTATCCTCCATTTAGAAGCGAGAACATTTTGAGATTCCTTTGATTATCGTTATATTCCAACGAACATTCAAATAATGATTTGGCAGGATTTGCGTTTATCAGACGAAAAAAATATATGTAATCACAGTGTAAAAGCACGCGCACGCCGAAATTTCCGGAAGAAAAACTTCGAAACTAACCCGAAGATAAAGCTGCGAACGGCCAGCAGTCCGCGATTTGGGTTTTTCCTCGCAATAATTTTCATTCAGTCGTAAAAAAAATCGCATATTACATATTCTCTTCCGTTCACTTTTCGAACGATATACAAAACAAAAAAAGAAAACAATTTCGCGTTAAATAAGTTATAAATTAAATCTGATTCTCGCTATAACGTTATTACATGCGTAAAGTATCGCACAGCTGCACTTGCACAGTGAAAGCGTGACGAGTGAACGAAATGAACAAGAGAATCGACACGAGTCTATAGAGAGAGAAAGAAAATTGTGCGCTTATTTAACGGTAGCTTCAGCTTGTTGTATAAACTGCGCGGAAAACTCGAGCGCCTAGCCGGTGAGGACCTCGTAATCCTTGAAGGCGAGCTCTTGGCCCCCGTAAGGTATGTAGCAGCATCCGTGGGACGCCTGGACTTTTCCGGGGGTGAGGCTGGACTCGTGGTTAACGCGGCCGACGAACAGGGGCTCACCGTCTTCGGTTTGACCGGACGGAATGGCATTTGGCGGCAGATTACCGCCGCTTACCGGTACCCAGATTGGATCGCAACCGCAAAGCACCTACGGATCAGCAACAGAAAATTTTAGTGTATAAGTACGCAGGAGAATGCCGCACGCTGCGGACAAGCGACTTTTCGCCTAATACACGGGATGTTATTTTATACCTGGTATTCGGGCTTGGCGTGCTCCTCGCCACCCCAGGCAACGTAGCAGACACCGTGGCTGAGTTTCACTTTTCCGGGTATCAGTGCACCCTCGTGGTTGGCCCTACCCACGTAAAGCGTCTCGTCGTCCTCTCCGCCGACGACGGCGCCGGGAGGAGCAGCGCCAGAGGAGCCGTCGACCCAGGTAATGCCGCTTGGGTAGTCGCCGTCTGGCGCAGGTGGTGCCGATGGTGCCGATGGCTCGGCTGCTGCCACGATATCTGCAAATTTTCATGATCTGCCGGATTAACTCGTTAGACGTTCGGGAGAACCGCCTTGCGACGCGGTGCATTCGCTGATTAATCGTATAAGCAACGCAGAGAAACAATCGGCAATGAAGGATGAGCTCGACTATTATACGTATCTCGTATATTACACGCGTAATACGCATTGCAGCCGCGCAAATTAAATTCACGCTTTTTTTTGCACCTATCCACAGCACCCGCAGTGATGCTCGAAAAGACTAATACAAATCATCAGGGTCACGTTGTAATCCAGGACGTCCGGTGACGCGACGAGCATGATTCGAGACAACGCGCTATAGCGTGATAGATTCTACTTCTCCAACGTTCGTTGCTGCGGCTCAATTCTTCGTCAGTTTAACCGTCTGCGATATATCTATATACGTATCGCGCGTAATGTGCTCGTCCACGGAGTCGCATTCTTTTCTGACCTTATTTATATTGAAGCTGCATATAGCAGTGGGTGTAGCGGAGATCGCATCGTTGCGCGCTTGAATTTCGTGCGGCTTTCTAGTTCAACGAGAAATTGCGTGCAAGAGATTGGTACGGTTCGACCTTGAATAATTAATCGTCCGAGAATTTCGAAATGCTTCGCGTTCAGACGCGCTCATTTTTATATGCAGATGTGCTGCTGTTTGTTTTTGTGCAATGAAGAAAAATTAGGGACAGCAGTCAAAATTCAAACGGTATATATATGACGGAACAATTGATATATGCGGTGCATTTTTCTACGTACTTTTAAACAAGCTTAAGCAAACGATTCAATGTGCGCGTTGTTCGCAAAAATTATATGGCGTTGCAAAAAATGACACATTATTCACGGACGCAAGTCAGTGCTATTCCGATGTGATTCTGCGGGCTATCTATATGAGATCCATGAAAACACGCTATTCGCAAGCTGCGCTTTGCAAGTCTGACCTCGTTGTGAAAATAAGACCGCGTGCAGTCGCTGTGCTGTAGAGCAATAGCGAATCGATTTTCGACGTCCACTCTGCGGACTGCGTGACGCCAAAGGATAATATCGTTAAATGCGCGAGGGCCTCGCTTTAGCGGAACTAACAGAGCAAATGCGATGATGAACTTTTCGGCTGAACAGAATTTCTCTATATGCGCGCATCAATCTGGCTATAGCTGTATTAATATGTATGTGAGTGTGTAATAAGTCTGACATGCAAGACTGGTTATTCACGCAAATTAAAATGTACATTAATTTACGAATTAAAACGAGTATTATAGGACACAAGTCATTCACAATTGAATAATTTACGTACTGCCACCACTACCACCACCGTAACCGGCAATGCTTCTGGCTACAATGTTGCAATTTCGTCGAGAAGAAGCCAGTCCAAACGCAACCAATCCCAAGAATATAAATGTAAAATTGTGTATTAGAGTTTTCAGTATATATATAGAAAGTCGTTCTAATACCCGAGGAGGGAAAATCTTGCCAGCTATGATGGCTGGCGAATTTTTCTCCCTCGGTATACGAACGCGATAAATTTTCTTTACACCTGTACACCCGTAGAGAAAAAAAATGCATTTGTCGCGCAAGTACAAGTGTGGAGAAAATGTTTTAAGAACATCGAACGACATGGACTGAATTATCTTCTTTAAGTTTCGCAATTAAAAAAATGTATGTATCATATTTGATGGATTTATCACCTTCGAGCAGCCACTCGCCAGTAGCACCCCAGCCAGTGCAGACACCAAAGTGGGTGATGTTGAAAGGTTCCGGATCGTCGTAGACGAGGAAAGGCTCCTGTTCACCCTCCTTTCCTACAGTGAGATTTCCGCCGTTCCACCTGATCGTCAAATAAATCAATGCGGATAAGCGTGAGACAATCGATCGTCCAGCAATTGCAGAAGAAAATGATAAATAGCCACAGCAAAGGACGCAGGAAATCGTTGGCATACCTGATCCAGAAGCCACGGAACTCGTCTGCAGTCAAGAAGTCGGGCGTAGGAACTTCGACGACGTCCGGTTTCGTCCTGTTCTTCCGGACGACTGATTTGGTGTTCTTCCATCCGCCAATGAATACCTATTAAATTATCAAGCGTTAGCGGTACGTATATACTTATATACAGGCGCAACGGTATGAAACCGTTTGAAAATGAAATTCGACTAATTGCGCTTACCTCCCACATAGGATCGCTCTCGTACGCTCCCGTTGTAAAAGCAAGGTGAGCATCGTGCGCTGCCTTGACGCGGAATTGGATTTGGCTGCCGGTGAGGGGATAGAACTGGTACTCCAACTTGTCTTCGGTATTAAGTGCTGCGAATGATAATGCGCGCGATTGAGTTATTTCGAAGGAATCTCGATTTTTCGTTTTCTTAACAACTTTGTAGGTGCAGTTTATGAATTTTTTCAACCGCGATCGTTCATCGGCCTCGACAGGGATGTTGCGTGTCGATAATTGCCGCAATTATAATGGAAAAGTAAGCGTTGTCGGCAAAAGTAGTAGAACGCAACGAATATCATTGAAATTACGTCGCGTATACATGAGGTCATTGCAAATTTATTTTTTTGGATCTCAAAATATCTGTTTTCAGACAACGCTATCTTCGCAATAAATTCATGACTCATATATATACCGAAACTCGATAATATCCACAAGCTTAGCCCTTCTTAAATCGAATAGCGATCGTTACCGAAAGTTTGAAATCGGCATAATTCGAAAAAAACTCAGCTCGGACCCACATATTGTTCACTGAGTCATCTCGCCTCGACGTACTATGTTAACACAAAACCATTCGTACCGGTTATAATTTACGCTGCATATGAACCATATACATATAACGCAAAGACAACGACGACAGAGAGAAATAGAGTAGAGCGAAATCGTTATACATGGAGGTGGAGACACACAGTCGTGCATATACACACGCATTCATACTTATATCCTTTATACGCGACCCACGCGCACGTCGTCGTATATATATACATACACACATTATACATATATCGTCGCGCTCCATTGGAAGTATTAAAACTTCGTAGCCTCGATCCATAGATCAGATTAAACCTGCGCATGTGCGTAAAGACGGGCAAAATTTTCGGACCTTGCTCGCCGTTCCATAATACAACGACTCTGCGTTTTCCGTATCGTTTGCTGAGCGATTGATGGATTCTTTTACTCCCGCGATATATGGCCAGATGTATAATAGTTCATGCTATTTTAGCAGAGGAAAATTAAATTAATCGAAGCAAGAAAAAAAAGAATATTATTGAGTATACATTGATTGGAATTATGATACACGTATAATTATTTAAATTAATTAAACGCTTTCAACAACATATGCATTTCATTGCGTAAAACAATGCATACTTGTGTGCGCATTAAGCGTCAACTTCCGTACTTCCATGAATCGATTAACGGAAGACTGCGAAAATTAAGTGCAATTAGAAGGTATATAGATTTATTGTTACACATCGTCATCATCGCCATTCATCTATTATATACGTATATATAAGGCGAACGACAAAAGCGCAGTAGCGCAATGAGAATAGCTTCTAAAATAGCCGGGTGAGGCATCCGAGCACTTACAATCTAGCTCGATGATTTCACTTGCGTTCATTCATCAGCTGTCCGAGTGAAAGTATACCGCGGAATATCTCGAATTTTCAGAAAATTTTCTCGGTGATAGCTCAGCAATTGATTGCGTACACATCGGAAAATCGACTCGAGTGACTCATATTTTTTTTTTCGTGGCACAATTTTCACACGCGCGCATAAGCATAAGTACACATACTCGCGTAACACACGTGCGCAATAAAAATTCTCGCAATTTTTTGCCGACTTTCCGGACTATCCTCGAAGACGGATACGTTTATACGAATATATACCTATATATATGCTTCGTAAACGCGCATATACGCAACAGAAATAGCTGTGACTTCTTTCATTTTTTGTACAAGAAATTTGTTGCGTCGCGGGAAAACAGTAGCAATTGCAATTGCAAATTGCCGGTCTGTCATCGGAATCCATTACATTGTGCCACGTATGTGCGCGACGCGCTAGATTCAAAGGAAGTAATCGGATAAGGAAGACGTGCCTGCAGGTGTCCATCAGACCGAAAATCCGTCTAGGTACACGTGTATATTATATATATACTGTACAGTGTACAGTGTACACTGTCTGCGCGGAGACTAGCCTTTTTTTCTCATTATTCTCCTGCAAGACCCTGCGTCGTTCTATTTTTCACGCCTATAACTTCTCGAAGCCGAGTGCGCTTCCGTTGCCTATGTAGAATTCACGACATGCAAAATGAAGAGACGATGTTCGAGACCACGCGTTATTTTTCGCGTTCGTTCGCGCATTTTTTTTTTTTTTCAGTATAACTCTGCGAATAGATTTTTGTCCCGATGCTCAAGGTGAAACCGATAATGATGCAAAAACAGATTTACGCCGCCGCTGACAAGAAAAAGTGTTACAACAAATCTGTTGATGCGCCCGCAGTGGAAGCCGTCTGTCCTAAAAAGAAAAGTCACTCGATCGAGATTGTACGAGGTCAAATTTTCATGTGCGTATGAATAAATCTGCCGCGCAGTTATGACGTTAATGATAACCAAATTAAAGCTACTGCGCTCCTCGTAATTGGCATAACTTTTGATTCGTTCCATTCAGAAATAGACGCTTGTCAATCCCGACGAGTATCGATTGTGATAATTGAAGAAAATTAAAAGTAACGAGCCTTATATTTTTCGACGTAAAGAAAAGAGCTTGTCAAAAGCGTTTCCCCCTCGTCGAATGCACTGATTGGAAATTCAACGTTGCGAGAGAGGAGTGTCTCGTAAAAACGTATTACTTATTACTATAATTGGCTTCGGGCTATTAAAATTAAGTACTCGTTAACATCCGCGCACTTGAGGACGCGCAAGAGTCTACAATATAGCCGAACAACGCGGTAACATACTTGCTATGTACTCCAAAGTCATTTGTCACCTCGACAATTTCGGCCAAGTATATTCGACATTTAAGCGCGGTTCCCTAGGCCCGAAAAGGTCATTTTCGTCAAAGCAAATATCACACGCGCGAGTTTCATCGGCATCGTAAAAACTTCGACGTCGCGTTCAAGAAAAATATAAATACGTCGTCACTTTGTACGCCAAATACTTATGTGCGAAGTAAATAGCAATTATAGCGGCAACGGCTTGATTATAAAATCCGAATTACCACACCGCGCACAACGGCGTTTCCCTATAATCAAAAAGCCGGCGGTTATTTTCGTTTCTCGCTCAGCCTCACACACACACACACACACACACACACGTGTATTTATATACACACAATATACTTGGCTACGGACAGCAGGTTGCCGGCCAGTTGCCGATACACTTAAGCACGTATACTGCGCATATATATATGCACTTGCGCTGACATAATCGACTCCGCGTGCTCTTTCTTGTGCCTCTCTCGTTGCGCACAAGTGTAAGTACAGGGTGCAGCTGCGAAGTGTATGTAAGTACCGGTGATTCAACCGCCGGCGCCGTTACTGCCCGGTCGATATTACGTGGGATGTGCTTACTGCCTATACGTATACATTTTCTCTGTGTACTTAGTATTGCGCGGATTATTAGAGTTGCGGAAAGCGCTTGGTGCGCTTCGACGACGCGATTTATGGCGAAACTCTCGAGCTTTCCGGGAAACGGCGCGCAACGCGCGTAAATCACCTCGGTGTACAGTCCGACGATAAAGTTCCGTTAGGCAGAGGCTGTATTATATGCGACGCGATTTTCCGTTTGTTCTTCCCAGTTTTATTTTCGTTCGACGCCGCAGAAGCGCGCCGATTGCCCCTCCCCCGATTCCGATGGCAAACGCATCGCCGAAAGAGAAAAATCGATGCGTATACACTTGTACGTTGAATTATTCGCGTCTCTACGGCGGCGCACAAGACTTGCATATATAGCTCGCGAGCATCGTAGCGGCTGCTGCAGCAGCGCACCGAGCGCTATATAGCCTCTCGCGCGAGAGAATCGAGGTCAAAGCTTGTTTGGAATTTGGCGACCTCGTATACACAGAACTCGCGCGCGGAAAGAACGATGTGTCCACCTCGTCGCGCGCGTGTGTTTGTATACGAACGCCGAGGAGCCATAACGGCAAACGGCCCGCGAGTTCAAACGCGGCCCTGCGTATACCGTGTAAACTTGCGAATCGCAAAGGAGCTAAGAATAAAAACCGGCGTTACCGGCGACTTCGCTTTTAAATATAGGTATACACATGCCGAGCGAACGTTTTATTACGGAGCAGAATCGACGACGACGACGCCCTATACATATACCACTCGTCGTCGCGCAGATACAAATCGAGATGTATACTTGTATATACTTATATACTCACTGAGAGCCATGGTCACTGCCCAACCTGGAATCCTCCGCGAAGACGTGTAAAAATGGAGAACGACGTGTTCTGCTCGAGAGCCACTTCCGAACTGAGTATAAAGCACTACACGCCGAGCGAGTCTACTTCTTCCTGATAGCTATATAGCGAGCGCTTGGCAACCGCATCGCACGTACATGTATACGTATACAAGTATAGCCGTCCGCGCCGACTTGGATTTGCGGATGTGTTGGGGCCTTTTACACGTATATATATTATATACGGCTACTGCGGGAGCGAGGGTGTGTGCGTGACACTATACGTAAATACATGCACGATTCTCGCAGTTCTGTCTGTGGTAGTATTTCTCTCTTGAGCTTGACTGACTCATCGGTAAGAAGGAGAACAGTACCGCAATCGAAGAGTAGCGCAGACTGTATGGTGGGGATCGGGATTCGCGAACGTGTGCGCGGTCTGTCGTCTAGCTAGACGCGATGTGGGATGTCCGGATGTGCAGGGAGTGGGATACTTGTGTGGAAATTTAGCGGCAAATACGTCAAAATTTGCGCGGGCATTGGAAGTGGGAGGGAGCTGAGAGAGGAGTGTATATATTGCGAAGTATCTTTTATCATTGGTTAATGATATATGAAACTTTAGATATATGTGCCATACTTGTTATTTCTTCACGAGTTGTTTGTCGTTCGTCAATGTATTATTGATTAGTCGCGGATAATTATAGTTTTTGTGCGTATGTGCATCGAGTGTACATTTATAAAAATATGTAGTTATAGCGTCCTGTCGGCGTTTTCAAGATAATTGCAACGTGTTTTTTTGTGGACTAATATGCGTTTTCTCATGAACTATAAACATTTTTCAGCGAAGCATCGAATCCAGAATGAATCTGTGACAAATACTTGTTTCGTATCATCAATTGCGGGTATCCCATTGCAATGACAATTCCCAGACTAAACCAATTCTTAACAACAGTCTACTCGCGTGAGCTAATTTAAAAAATACTCAAACGTCAACATTGAATATTTGTCTCTCGCGGAAACAGTGTACACTCCTTTACCATCGGTAGCGCATATTGCAATCGCGAACGCGCATATTTTGAATTTCGCGGGCAACGCAAAGGCCGGCGCCGAGTTCCTTTCCTTGGCCAACAGATGGCGACACCCCTCCCGCATCTCTGATCGTCGTTCAGACTCCAGCAGCGACGTGTATGTATATAGATATAATAATATACGTGACTTGCATATTATTATATATTATAAATTTATAATCCAATATACCTTCCGTGTCAGAAAAGCAATGTGTAATCGTAAGATCGATGCAATATTTGCCGCTTCCGATTAAACGGACGACACGCGTTCGGCTGCTCTTTACTCATAAATTCGTATATACTGGCATTGGAACTTTCCTGCTGCTGACATGCCGTCGACTCGTGCGCAGTTCTCGACGCGGGGGAGATACACGAGAGATACGAGCGAGTACATTCGGTACGTAGCGACGCTCGCGGAAAAGACAGCAAGTTCGCTTGATTCTCCCGTGTTCTATCGGCTTCGATTCTACGCTCTCGTGAATTGTGGCGCATACATAGGCGCTCATACTGCTTATAGTAAGAGAGAGAGAGAGAGAGAGAGAGAGAGAAGCATCGTTTCACTAGTTCCACACAAACACTGGGCGGCGCGCACAGCACCATGAGGCCAGACCTCGCTACGCGCGATCGTCGTCATCGTCGAGCTCGACAGCGGCCAGCAGCGGCAGCGGCGTTTAGTTAGTGTGCTAAAGGAACCTTTTCAGCGTAACACGCCAGCGCAGCGGTCCGCCGATGCGAAACCCAGTGTGCAGCCAGCAGCAGCCTTCTGCTACGGATCATCCGCACGGCGGCAATGCGATCGCGCCCGCTGTCAATGACAGCCGCGCGCCTCGACGACTCCGATAACAAGAGACACGAGCATTAGAAGCTACAGGCGTGTAAATTAACGCGCTACTGCGGGAGCGCATATAGAACGGTATAACGCGCAGCTACTTACAGTAGAAGGCAGTGCGACGACAGAAAGAAGCGTTGAGAGCGCAGGAGAGAGCGACTACATCAGCGACGAAGAGAGAATTTCTTTGCGTGGCGCGGGCATAAGGGGCTTGTGTATATGTAACCATCGGGCGCCTCGAGCGCTGTCGTGTGAGAAAGCAGCAGTGCCTGAAGTATAGTTTTTTAGGGGGCGACCCGACCACGACATCGACGAGGAGTCTCGTGAGTCGCGCGCGGCGATCGCCTTTTCGTCTCAGCATTATATTCTCTCCGTCTTTTTCCTCTCCATATACACGCAGCAGCCTGACATTCGACTTTCTATATACCTATATAGGTGCCTATGTGTGCGAGTGTGCGTGTGTCCCTCTCCGTGCGTGTGTACACCGACTGTGCTCTATCTTCGGAGCGAATATACCAAAGTGGAACGATAAGTGTTACATTGCGCGCGTGTGAGTGACTCGAGCAGTTCCTCTTTCGCGAGACTCAATAGCCATACTGCAGCAGCACACCATACGCTTCTTGCGACTCAGCGCGTAAAAGGTACTCTACGTTGTATACACGCCTACAGTGCTGCGACACACGAGGTTATAACCACCGTTTGCGCGAGTTTCTGTGCTGTGCGCGTTTACGGATACGAATCTACGATCGTCTACGTTGTGCATAAACAGCCGAAGCAGCGTGCACGGCGAGACGGAAAGAGGAGATAAACTTGGAGCTACGGACTTGGCTGGACGTTCGAGCGACTTGGTCGTCATGAAGGAGAAAAGGAGGTGAGGATCTTGAACTCTCTCTCTCTCTCTCTCTCTCTCTCTCTTTTTACTGATCGATCGCTCTGTGTATCCGATGCGCCAGGACATTATTCGGCTACGGCCTAAGCTGCAGCAGCTCTAAATTTAAATGCCCTCGTGAACTCCGACGCGAGCGTTTCTATACGTTTTTCTCTTTCTCTTTCTCTCTCTATGCGCGCGCGCGACGACGATAGCTCCGTGTATCACGGCCGCTCGGCGAGGCTACCGCGCGGAGAGCTACTGTAGCTTCTTTACGCTCCATTGTATATACCTATATACGCGCAGCTGCAACGCACTTTTCTCGTCGTCCACTTGTTTACAACCCGGTCCCCGTGGCGCAGAATACGCTGGACTCCAAAATACCGTTTCGGAGCATCGCAAGGGCGGGAAGGGGGGGGGGGGGACAGAGCGCAGCGAACTACAGCGAAGGAGAGAAATGTGAGCGCCGCGTGCAGCTCGTTTCGCTTTTCCTCGCATACTCGTATACACATTATCGAGACATGGCTTTCGAAACATCTGTGTTACGAATTTTCGATTCTCGTAAAGAGAATCGTGTATGCGGAGGTGATGCAATCCTATCTCGGACTTCGAGCGTTTAGTTATACGCATACGAAAGCCTTCTGCTTGACCGTGCTCGGGGCTGGTGAGACTCTTTAATTGCCTTCGTCGTTGTCGCCACCGTGGTCTTCGTCGTCGCTTTCTCTCTCTCTCTCCCCGAGTTTCTCTCTATTCGATCGTTTGGGCGGCGCTCGCGCCGCGTTAACTCTTCTTTTTTTTCGGTCGAGATTTTTCGGTCTCCGATAAGTATGTATATATACTATACATAGGTATACCAAAAGTATACGCGTTGACGCCAATCTACGCGTTTTTTTTCTCTAGCGCGCGTCGAGTATTATAATGAGAACATTATATAGCTTTTGAAAGATTTGCAAAGTTGGCTTCCTTTATCGCGCGAGACTGCACCTGCCGGCATTACCTACGTGCTGTTGGATTTATTTATTGGCGCTTACATAATAATAAGCATAAATTTTCGTCTGCGAGATTGATAACACGAGGAAATTAAGAACTGTTTGGCAACTTGTTTTTTTTTTATTTTATAACGACGAAATTCGTCGGCTGCCGCAGCCGCGCGCCGCCGATTGTTCCATTCTTATCGGGGCTCTCCGAGCTGAAAATTGTTTCCGTCGATAATTACGCGCATTATGCACAATCGAATTCAGATATAAATTATTGTTATTAACGAACTTTCGCAATATCAATTGTTCATTGGAAGATTTTGAAAATAAGCAAAAACACCATTTTTACGATGCGTTGAAAAAAAAGTTCAAGTTTACTGTCACTCTGAAACATCTAATGGGCAAAAATACTCTTTGTAATACGGTAGGTTTTTGTTTAGGAAACCGTTAGCCACCTTTTTTCCTCGTATGAATTATCTATTATTATGCATAAAGATACATAATCTGCATCTATGCATAATATCTAGTGTATGTATGGTGCATATTATAAAGCACTAAGTAATTCATGCAAAGCAGACGACATTCTTGCACAACCTGTTTCCCAAATCAGGCTCGTGTTTTGATGCTTGAATTTTATGTTCTATTGTTTGCGTGTATAAACACTTGTGTAAAATACGTCCTTGTTTACCACTTTGCAGATTCTCCGCTGCACAGTTATAACGTATACGACATACGTTCATGACTTTTTACAAATTAATGCAAGCGCCTTGCCACCTTGCGACAAATTTTCTAAATACTCCGGACAAAGTAACCAAATTTATGATCCCTACTCGAAATCGCATTGTCCAATTAAAAAAGCTTATCCTAGATGCGATGGAGGGTTTTCTCGTATCAAACGTAACTCCTATATATAATTATGAAACGAGGTCAACAAACAAAACACTTATATTTAACAACTTTGCACGAATAAAGACTTTCAGAGATTATTTATTCAACAACACCAGTATCTTCTGATACCTTTTTACTGCTTTTGTTCCTACCATAAACTCTTTCCTAATGTTCGCATAAATTACTGTGCATTATGACATTCATTACTTTCTTTTATTTGCGAGAACTTTATCTCACACACTCCAAGCTGTTTTTTTTCCTTCTTTTCTCTTGGACTCCTCATTTCACCGCATCTCGACCGTCTGGACATGCAGACTCGGTAAACACGTGCGTGCTTTTTATCTGCTTCCTCGTTTTTTTTTTATAATATGTATTTTCAAGCATATCTCGACTTTGATGTGTGTCCGCGATTTGTCGCTTCATACTACTTAATATTGTTCAGGTCTTTTATTATTTTTACGCTCATCAGTGTCAAAGAAAAAAGTTTAGTACTCTCCTGTAATGTTTAGATCCCGTTAAGCAAAGATTATCGCAGACCCGATATTCCAAATGGAAAAAAGACTTTTAGATTTTTTAACTTTTATACATGTAAATCTAGCTGGCTTAGTGTTATCGAGTTCGATAAGAATTTTATCAGATTAAACTATTTGATAGGCGTAACGCCAGTGTTCAACATAATTTATTGTCATAAATTCGAGGTGGTGTATAAATCGCGAGCATCTGAATTATGCATACAATCGAATTTGATCAAAAAATTCAAATTTATGCTAATGCTGATCGACAAGTAGGAATTTTTTTGGTATAAGGAGACGGGATGCAGAGAAAAGAGCTTCTTCTTATCTTTGCATTCCTTCGGTTTTATCATTTTTCATAAAACGTACGATGCCTGGCAAACAATTAATTTGAATTGAAAAATACGCCTGACTATTAACTGTAATATACCACGCAAGAGCGAGATATTATTATCCTATTTAATTTATACATGTAGGTAGGGGCTACAGACTCATAGTAAAAGCTCATGTTCGCCGAAACTTCTAGAAGGCACATGATTGCACGCTCTCTCAAGATAACTGCTCGGAAGAGCAGTGATGTAAAAGGCGACTCTATATAGTCTATAAGCATCGTTTGTACGTTACGAACCAAAAATAACAAAAAAATTTCCGCTGATAGATCACGTCCTTTTGGGGTCGACGTTATTACTCCGAAACGTATTTGTGTTTGTGTACAATGTACGTATGTCGTATATGTATACGACATCGACGAAAGTGAAAAAATACGAACGAGAGGATCAATGTTTGTGAGACGCGCAGTTCTCGATGGAAATGGGAGAGAGAGAGAGAGAGAGAGATGTATGTAACGTGTACGCGTGGCCTTCGCGCTCGTTCTCATTAAACGCATACGATCCTTCGATGAACGTATATTACGTATACCGGGAGAATTATACGCTAAAAATTACCTTATACTTTTCTATTCATTTCTATACATACAGTAATTTCGGCGTGCGCTTACAAACAGCTCGGACAAAAAAAATTTGTCGTTAATACACCTTTTTCTCTAGCGCTCGGTGCAGAAGCGCGCGAGGATTTTACTATTCATAAGAGAGTCAGTAAAAATTTATCCTTTTTTTTTCATTGTTACGGTAACAACCGACGCAATTGCCGACAGAAATAGCACAGTTTCATCCCCGGGGTGTTACCGTTAACCCGATGCGAGTCTCGATCTTATCCTCGGACTATTTCTAGAGAATGAAAGTACTTATATTTTTCCCCCCTATACCGTCTGAGTGGAATCGACTGATTTCATATATACGTTTGCGAACGCCGCTATAATATATTAAGTAATTGCGCACATACTTTCCTGCCTCGGAGATTAAAGTGCAGACTTTAACACGATGATATCTCTTCGTAATATTATTATAGATTAGTTAGAAGTGTTTTTTTTTCCTCGCGATATATTTTGAGGAGAAAGATTATACAAGCGCGAAATTTTCAGTAACTCTCCGCCCCCCCCCCCTCTCTATCTCTATCTATCTTTCGCTATAAGCTTTGAAATCCCTTAAGCCGACGTTTTATGCTGCGGCCATTAAATTTAGAAATTTTTATTGTTGATGCTTTAAGAATCTCGTGCAATGGCCGACCGAATGCTGACTTTTCTCCAAAGTTTGAAACTTTATACTCGATGCGTTTATTTAATCGTTGTTTATTTGCAAAAAAAAACTGCGATAACTGTATCGATTCAACTTTGCTTCGAGAGCCTCGAGCAAAGCGATCGACCCCATTCAATTACGGCGTAAAATGCAGCAAAGTCGTGAATATTCGGGCTATAAAATTTAAAAAAAAAAAACCGAAAAAGAAAAGCGCGCTCGTTATAACGTGTGCCACAACGCTGGTAGTCGTGTGGGGAGAACGTGTTATGTTCGAAAGAGAAATTTTAATTTTCAACAATGATCGGATTTCTGCCACATGCGTGTAAGCGAGAAGCGGCTCCGACGCGGACGCGCACATTTGCGAATCGCGCGCGCACGCGTGCGTTCGATATATCGATCAAAATAATATGGTTAAATAAGCGATAAAAAGAGTCGACATTAAAGTAAAAGAGCGCCATACACCTGTTACGTAAACGCGAATAGAAAAAAACAGTTTCTGCTCTCGTACACGGGGAGAAATGTTCGACTAAAAAGACTACATTTTCTTCTAATCAAGAGACAAATTCAATTTCTGGATAAAATTAATACATATGTTGTAATAAATACACTATGTTTGTGTGATCTTATAGTATCTAGCTTAGAAAAAAATACAATGTGATATAGTAAAAATTATGAACACAATAAGCTTGGTATATGCAGTGTGTATATACATGTTGAATTGTTGATAAACAGTATAGTAAAAATTAGGAAGGTTTGTTTCAAGTATATTTAGGAAAGTTCATAAAAATTATACACGCGACGAAGACGGTCAATTACGACGGTTAATGATAATATAACCGTCCTAATTAACTGGGCGCGCGCGATGGAAATGTTCTATGCGCAGCATGACTTGCCGCTAGGTGGCGTATCGAGAAATCAAACTCGCGAGTGCATACAAATCGCTGTGCGATCAGCATAGAAGAGAATTGTATGTGATAATATGTGATTCATTAAAATTTACTTTACCGTGTACTAAAATTTAATACAAGGCGAGTTTGTCTCGCCATTAGCACATGGTATTTTATTATAAAACTTACGTATACATTTTCTCCGTGTATCCTATACTGGTGTGCGCGCGGGCTTGCGAACTTGCGCGCGCACGCACATTAGCTCTATATACAATCGCGATCCAAAAATTTTACATAACCCGCAGCTCGAGCTGTTATAGCAAAGTCACTATACAATATATACACACATATATATAGCTGTTTCGAAGCCGCGCGCGCGCGCGAGCGGCGTCCGTCCATCTCGCTCCCGCGCGACGTTCAGCTTCCATCTCCGCGACGAGTCGCATGAACTTGGCTCGTCGCATAGACGTCATCGTTATTAATACATATAGCCGCGCGGCGCATGCAAGAGAGGAGTATAGGAAATATTTGCCGAAGCCGCGCTTATATATACAGCACGCGCCAAATCGAGGAGGGAACAGCGCGGACGCCGCGCGGGAGATCTCGCGCGCACGAGGGGCCGAGATAAAAGAAGGAGACGAGTTCATTGACACGTGCGCGCCCGACGTCGTCGTCGTGACGGCGCTGCCTCACGAGTCGCGCGTTCTTTCTCCCGCGAATCGCGAGCCTAACGTACATTTCGCGCTTGTGCGCTTAATTTTTGAGAAGGCCGCGAAGAGTGCGCCGCGGCGTTATAATTTGCAGATTAATAGGTCTGCTGCGCGCGCGCTCCTCGCGACTCCGAGGCTACGTAATGTACACTCGAGAGAAAGATTAATTTTTAATTTAATTTTATCGAGTCGACACGCCGGACGGACGATTATTATATATATACACCACTGCGGGACGTGGATCTGGGTTTTTTTCGATGGCTGCTCGAGAGCGTGGTATATAGACGCGGCTCGAGTGTTCAATCAAGCCAATTGAGCGTTCTTTATCGAGAGAGTCGCGGGCACTTCGATTGGTGTATTATCTAAAATTGGAATTGACACTACGGTGCTGTAAGAGTAACGAAAATTATTCGGGTAGATTTTCGTACAATATCGAGAGCTAATTCTTGAATGAAAAAAAACTCGAATAAATTTTTTTGAGGTAAAATCACTTGCCGAAACTGCTAAGTGGTCGTATATACCAGAGAAAAGCAGATGTCGCTCACCTATACGTCACGCGACAAATATTATCTGTCCAAACACGCTCTATCAGCTGAAATTATGAAAAATTTACATATAGCGAGATGGTGCACGATAAGTTTATTATTTTTGTACATTTTTGCGTGGGCTCACCTCCCAATCTTCCTATAACTATAAGATACCGTTATATTATACGTATTAAGTGTGTGCACTAATCATTGCAAACTCTGCAGTCTCCGCCCTTTCGCTCGAATAATCGACATCTGCGGAGTGGCGCATTGAACTTAAACACACACATACACACGCGCGCGCGCACACACACACACACACACACACACAGTCACTCGATCAATGAGAATTTGTAGCTTTGCATATAGGTATATGTAGTCACACTGAATAATAATTCATGGGCGCAATTTCTCAAGCGTCGACCGGCGCCGACCAATGACTATATATACAACTGCACGTAGCTCTTTAGCTTGCGTCAAGCCATGCTCACGTTTCGTGGAATTAGAAAAGAAAAAATTCACGGTTTGATAATCGGAGCGAATGGCATATGAGAGATGGTGAATATATACTGGATATAGCCGATTAAATTATACGCGTATGGGGTCCTCGTTCGTATATATAAGTTCTCCAATTTTTACGAGCTTCGGGCCTTTATTATATACTGTTTTTTTATTTCATCGCGGCGCGGCATAGAGCGACGATTTATTGTATCGATTATCGCCTAATTTTTCAGGTTGAGGAATATTGAAAAGAAAAAAAATGTCGTACAGAAAAATGCGGTCAATTTCTTATACGCGTGTATATCTGTATATATATACACACACACACTATACAGTATACATATACATGAAGGTCTCCAAGGCCGATGTATACTAAGTGGAAATAAATACAAAGAATAGAAAGTTTATAGATATCACTCTCCACGGACGTATAAGCATATACGCACGCCAGTCTCACGGGATTTCTGATATTCGAATTGTCACGATAACTATTAAGAGATGAAAATCGCTATTCGCTACGTGACTTTTTCAAAAGTCTTAATTAAGCTTCGCGTGCGATATTATATACGGACAGCAGCGCACGCTAAAACGATTTGTCCGCGCAGCGACGAAACATCGCGTTCTGGGTCCGTGTGTGTGTCTGTGTGTATTGTAATGCCGATTATTCAAAAAGCTATTACAGCCAGTCTCTCTCTCTCTCTCTCTCTCTCTCTGTCATCATTTCGAATAAGTATAGTACATTAAATTTTCTTAAACGAATGAAATAACAAATTGCATATCCTGGTGTGTACTTGACGTAACGAAGTAAGAAAAAAAACGCGCTGTGTAATTCTCAACTTATGCCGAACTATCCGAGATTATCAACGCAACAATTATACGATTTAACAATTCACTCGGACGTCTCGCGTCCCGACCTTTCAGAAAAAAGTTGTCGCCGTTTCGTCAATGCGCGCCTTTCACGCCGCAGCGCACACTCGACAATGAGTATAAAATAAGTTCTCTCTCTGTATCCCACTCATTCTTCGCAAATTTAAATGAGAATTAAAACGCGCAGCTGTACACAATGCGCCGTCCAATGCATCATCGTGCGATACCGCGTGCACAATGCATCGCACTTGGTATTATAAGGTCGAAAAGCACATAAAGACAGAGTTTTTCTTTTCCCTCTTGCGCGCGTCTCGCGCGAAGCCGAACTTCCTTTATCGCGGACACAAAACAGCCGCTGCCGCGTCATTCCAATCTAGGCCAGAGAGTCCACTAAATGTATCGGAAAAGTTTCCTGCTCTTTTTTTTCACTCCGCCGTTTATCTTTATCTTCAATCCTATCTCTGGAATAGACGAAGCGGCGTACATATCAAGGCGAGACGCCTCGTATATGGATCATATGGAAAATCGTGCCGGCGATGCAATGTAGTACAATACGGTTGAATACGCATAAATCCTTTGAAATCTAGGTCTCGCGCGGTCTTCGCAGCCGCCGCGCGCGATTCTTCGATGATCGTAAAGAAATATTCGCGATATACACGCGCGCGCTGACTCGTCAAATCGAGAGCTGCTTTATAGCTTGTTTACTATATATTGCGGTTATTTGCGAAAGGAAAAACTTACTGCGCGTTGCGAATCGAGAGGGAACGCGCGAGAGATCTCGTGGAGCGACCTTTCATTTGAGACGCGGCGGCAAGTCTCGGCGTCGTGTCGCGAAGACGACGTTATACGCGCGGCCTCGACCCGCTGCTCAAATGAACGAGTTTTTCTTTTTTATTTCTGTATAACTTGTCGCTTGTGTATGTAATACGCTCAATCGCGGCGGTTCTCGAAATAGGCCTTTTTCAACGAATTCAGTAAAAGTCTATATATCTGTGGCTTACAGGAAGAACCACTTAAGTGACATTTTCGTGTTTTCGAGAAAAAGCGATTTCAATGTTTGGAGTAATACGTAAGATAGAAATGTCAGAGAAAAGATCTAAGTATTGGCTCATTTGATTAGGTATCTGATACGGATACAATCGTAGTATTACATTTCTAAATAGTTTCTTTTTCGACGCGCAAGCTAAACAAATTACTCGAGTTAAGTGGTTCTGCGGGAACTTTGCAGATAAGTGGTTATGCGGTCACTTTCTTTCAGGGCTGGTAACTAATGCAATTTGCAATTCAAAAAATTCAGGCGGGGCATATTTTTAAAGTTTAACTCATGCCCTTTCCAATGGTGTAATTTAAATTTTCGAAAATTGTTATTAACAATGAGGAAAAACGGTTTAAAGGAAAAAAGCATGGGTTTTCCAAATTTTTTTTTTAATTTGAGATTTTAAGAACGTTTTCATTTGCAATGTATCTGGAACCCCTCTAACCAATGGAATAAATGTCCAAACCTAAAAGATACGTGATTTGGGGGTTGATTTTGAACCTCGGTGAGGTCAAACTGGCGCATATTATAATTGAAAATTTTTTACGAAGACTTTTAAGAATTTTTTTATTCAGAAACCACGCATTTTTGGAAAAAATTTTCAAGAGTAATAAGTTCTTAGAATCAGTTAAGAAATACGTACGAATTTTATCAGAGCGATTTCAGTAATTTTTTAATTTTTGCAAATTGACAATTTTTGAAAAATTTAATAACATTAAAAAAGTATTTAAAAATTAACAAAAACCGATGAATATATCGGTATAGGTAATTAGATAAATATTATATAGCTTTAATGTACTCTACACGGTGTATCTCGCACAAAAATAAAAAAAAACGAGTGCACTTAAGTGGTTCTGCGGTAACATTTTTACGAGAGACGCAGTTAAGTGATTATGCAATCGGCTGGCATTTAAAATATTTGTGCATTTCGGAAATCCTACTATTGTACAATGAAAAAGGGTACTAAGAGCACCTCGAATTCGACATAAAAAAATTTTTCGCAAAATGTCACTTAAGTGGTTCTTCCTGCAAGCCACTGATATAATGATGTGGATTACATATACAGTCGGTATATCCGGATGCTTTATTACCTTATTTTGTAAAGATTTGAAGAGCACAGAGGTTGAATAAGGCTTGTTTGTAAATTGCAGTCACTTTCTGGATATAAATACTGTGTGTTTACCTCGATATTTACTGTTTTGTTTTAGCTCGAATTCGTGCGTTAAATTAAAAATTAAAAAGATTGATATAAACCACGTTGTCTCATTCCAACGCTTGAAGATACCCACTTCGCTAATTTAAATTTTTAATGAGCGAGATGCATTGCCATTGCATAACTTAAGAAACACCAAATAAAAAGAATTTAAAATATCCATCGATTTATTTCTTAACAAAAAACTTCCTTCCATGTATCAGTATGTCCAGGAAATTTCGGGAACAACTCGGACGGAAAAGTTGCAAAAAATTTTCTTGAAGGCACACCTACCAGACCTGTTTTTCTTCATTCCTTAAGTCCTACTAAAAGAGAAAAAGCTCGCGTACATGGCCAATCGTAGGGTATTCACTTTTTTCCGGAGCAAACACGACTCGAAAAACGAGAAATAATTAAAAAAATAAAAATTCATAGATTTTTTTTCTCGTAAACTATGGACTTTTAAAAATGTTTCATTAGAACAAAAATGTCTTAAAATTCATTAAAGATTGCTCTGAAATTTTTTCAGATTTTTTAAGGACGTTTTTCGAAATTTCGATTTTTTGGATTTTGGATTTTCAAAAAATAAAAAATTGTATCGGATCAATCTGAAAAAATTTTAGAGCATTTTTTTCTTGAATTTCAAGACATTTTTGTTCTAATGAAATTCTGATAAATGTCCATAGTTTTTGAGAAAAAAATCTAAGGATTCTCTGTTTGTTAAATATTTCTCGTTTTTAGGAACAACCGCAACGCGGGAATGCCTCATAATTTTATCATTGCAAAAATTGTAACGTGCGATATCTTAGCCAATTTTCGACCAATCGGGCTGAACATTTATGAGAGTGCAGCTCTTATATATACAAAAAAACGTTTTTTTACCTTTGGGATTACCGGCCAATTGTTCAAATGGGAGCTCTTTATGCTTAATTTTACATGTATTTTTAACTAAAGTGTGTTGTAATCGTTTCGTAGCTGAAATAAGCTTATCTCAGTCAGATAAGTCCCAATTGATCCAAATTTTTTTCTTGGATTTTCGAAAAACAGTTATTTACCCACAGCTCAAATTCTATGCATTTTACACAAAAAAGTTAAATAGAAATGTTGTAGATCTCAAAAAAGTACAATTATTTTCAAGCATTTTTTATAGATACTTTAGATCAAGCCCAAATGTATTCAGTGAAGGAATTTATTAAGCATTGTCATTAAAAATAGGCATAAATCTGCTCACTATAATTTCGCTAATTTCACGATGCAATAATACACTATTCAAATTGTACTATACATTTTATGCAGGTTTGCCTTTCAAACCTGCGTAAAATGTAAGCATCGGTAGATCAGACGAACATAAAACGCGAGCATTAGTAAGACTGGGCGAGCGCGAAGCGCGAGCGTCAGTTGGTCGTGTCTTTAATATAAAACGGGAAGCGTGCGCGCTAGTTTCGAGTCGTTTTTGCTCCGGAAAAAAGTATACCCTACGATTAATCATGTATCAAACAGGTCTGGTAGGTATTCCTTGAAGAAAATTTTTTGCAACTTTTCCGTTCAAATTGGTTCCGAAATTTCCTGGACAATAGTCAATATACATGCAAATTATTTCGCGCATTCATGTCTTTACCAGCTCATTGCGGCGCAATGCAAAAGGCTTTGCAGAATCAGATCTAATCTTCCATGCTTCAATAAAAGAAAAACCCTCTGCTTTGGTCACGTGGTCGGTGTGCGCGCCATCGACTTTTTTCAAGCAAGATCCACACCTTATCGACGGAGTTCCCGCAGCTCCCCGAGAAACTTATATATTTCATTTATATAGGCTACATTGCGGGTCTAGCTTCTGTTGCCTCGGACTGGTTTTGTTGCTCCGCTGATAAGTGAGCAAATGTATACGTATACACTTCACGAGAGTGAGAGTTGGATTTTTCTGATTAGTTTGCTTTCTATAAAGATTATACGTTTACTCACGTGCTGAGCTGCGATGCGTATTGCGACATAGTTTACGTGTTTAAGTTTGATTAAAATTAATTATTTCTTGGAACTTAGAATGGAATGTCTATTTTTATTGCTTGTTTACTCCGAGAACGCGCTATTTTCCCTCTAAACGTGGGAGTGGCTCATTTCAAAAGTCTTTTGTTTATATAATTTATGCGTAATCGTATGAAGAGAAAATCAATGCACATGAAGTATATAGTTAGCCATTTTGTTCTGACACTTTCATCTAGTATTATTCTGTCTCACTTTCTGTATAACTCATTAAAGTATAGTAAAATTAAATTCTTCAGTGAATTAAGTATCTCATTTACTTTAAAGATAGAATTATAACTAACGTGTTATTGCAGCTGAGCCATTTTTCGAAAATAGCTGTGCTGCTAGATAATGGACCTAATAAAAACAGTACTTAAACTTTAAGAATAGTATTCATAATTAGTTGTGCAAATGAATAAGTCGCTCTCGTTGGGAATTACTTTGAGATCGAGATTTCAATTTTCAACGGTTTTTTGTTAGCGCATTATTCAAATAAATTAAGCGTAAAGTATAGTTTCAGTTCCATTTAATGAATTGATTCACTTTTGTCACACAGAATTATCAGGAGTTAATTCCCTACATGTGCAATTTTGATCAACTCTCTTATATATATATACAAAAATACATAAACCGACCCCTATATCGCGCACTTTATTATATTCTGCAATTCTTATAAATCTCTATACGTCGTCCTTAATAATGCTCCTATTAGGACGTAGCATAAAATAAAAATATTACGCTTACGCACTTCCTTGTATATACGTAAATTAAGAAAATAAAACGAAAATGAAAATTCATCACGGAAATCGTGGAGGATTTTTGCACCTCTCGCGAGAAATGTCTTCCGATAAGCGCTCGTCGTCTTCAAGGCGCAATTGCGGTCTCTTCCTATTTCTATACAGTACATAAAGTACGTACATCAGCCAATATTGAATTTTTCATGTCTTGTATACTCCTGCGGTTCTGCCTCCTCGGGTGTAGCCGTCGATTTCTCAGTATAAGCCATACATTATTAACGACTTACATCCTAGTCCAGCGCACACGCATGTATATCTGCGCGTGTGCATTTTATTGTCGGATATGCACGGAATATGTAATTCTGACGCATTGAATAATATAGCGTATGCGTACGAATTGTGCAAACGATTGGTATAACCCATGACGTTTTCTTGTGAAGAGGTTATTTTGATTAACTTTTTTGATTTTGCAATGTAGTGCTTTATTATCATTGTGTTCCTCTACATTTTCTTATATTTTCTAAAAAAAAAAAAAAAAACAAAGAAAGAAATATAATTTGAAGTATATATACGATTTGTTTGAAAATTCGATCGAAGAAACGTGCAGTTTGCAGAATAGAAGTGCTGATTATTTTTCATAATAGATATACGTTGACAATGTTCCAATGAAGACAATTCCCTAGTTCTCACACTCCATCGATGTTTCTGATACATTATTATGTAGTGTACATGCAAGCACAGGTTCAATGTTCCTTGAAATTATAATAACGTTTGAATTATGTCTATGTATACTGTATAGCTATTATGTATACCGCGCGCACAATGCAAAAGATTATGCACTACATCGTCTGTACAATGGTTTTTCAAAACCACAACAAAATTAATCGTCGCAATCTCGTACCCAAGCGCCAGCTCGCGAAAAAGTCTTCAAACCGAAAAACCTCTCCATACCGACTCGCTCGAATATACAAGTACATATAAGAGTAATGAGCGGGTGTGCTGTGCCAACGCGTGTACCCGCGGTCGGCATTCGCGTCTTCTCCGCCACACACCGCCTGCGATATATCCGCGCACGAGGCTCGCACAATGCGCACGTCGCTATCAGCGGCATTCGGTCGGCTCGATAACGATCCAGAGATCGATCGCCAATGGAATTCCTCGGAGAAGCCGTTGCTCAGTACCAGCGCGTTCGCGTCCTCGGCAACATGTTCGGCTGCGGGGCCGCGTCCTCGTTCTACTGCTCTCGCGCGGTCGAGGAGGCTCTGATGGCCACGGCCCTCGAGCCGGGGCCGGCGGCCTGCGGCCAGACGATCGCCGGCCCCGTCGACGTCGAGGACCTCGGCAGCCTCTGCAGCTACCTCAACCAGCCCCAGGCTCCGAGCTGCGAGTACAATGCCGGCCAGCCGATGCAACAGCCCTACTACCCGTCGTCCGCGCAGAGCCTCGAGGAGGCGGCCTTCGCCTACTGCACCGACAGCAGGTGGATGGCCTGCCCGGCCACGAGCTATTGCCCCCTCTACGACGCGTCCCAGCAGCCGCTCGAGTCGTGGCAGGCTCTGCCCTGCGCTCAGGACTTGTGCGGATACTACGCGAACGACGAGGACGCTCTCGAGGAGTACCTGTGCGTGTCACGCGATACACTTTGGGCTCATGTTTACGCGTACATTCGGAAGATTAAATTAATCGACGCGTCGATTCGTATGTATGCGTGTGTGCTGGCGTGTGGGTAAATCGATGCTGGTTTGTTCCGCTGATTGCACATTTGCTATTGTATCGGTGCCTTGTGTGATTCATTTTTTTTTCATGCGATTATTAATCATAAGGCGGTGTTGTTCTTAATCGTTTGAGCATTTATTTTAAAGAAAATAATGTTATTTTCATTAAGCTTACGAGTAAAAGTTATACTTACCTCAGGAATTTCAGAGCTGTGAATAGTTGGAACTGTTAATTATACCTTTCCTAACCTACAAACTTTGAGATATTAAGTAATAAATATACATCTAATACATATTTATCGTACATAAATGTGGTATTCCAAAGTTGTCATTTTAAAAATTTATATCAGTTAAGTCATTTATGAAAAAAAAAAAAATGATAGCCGCGAGGCAAGGTGAAGGTGACAACAAACTTGATCGTCACTTTCGTGTGTATACGTGATATTTCTTAATATTACATTTTTCAATAACTAAAACTCTATAACTAAGTGGTAATGAATAATAATCATCAATTAGATTTTTAATTTTATGAGGCGGGGTTATGATTGGTTGAGTTAGCAGTAACAGCTCTTTAATAGTTTTTAACATCTTGATATTTCTTATTGCGGTTAATGCTGAATGGATCATTATATAGATAAGTAACGATGATAAAAAATGTTCAATGTGCATTTTATATAAACATTCTTGCAATATCTATATCCAAAAATCAACATATATCAGCTTATCAGGCAGTTTCTATTTTGTTTTGCAAATGACTATAAACATCTATTTATAAATATGCATGGCAAATTAAAAAGATAAAAGATATATAAGTGGATACAAAAATATAAGAAAAATGGATGTTTAATTCAAATCAACTTTATTTTCCATAATCACTGTACATATAGTGTATATATTTATAGCCAATAGGGCCAACTCGGTTAATTTCACTTTTCCAACGGGTCATTATTTCCCCAACTGCTCGTTACGTGAATTTAAATATAAAGGCGTTCGTCGGCAGTAAGTCATAGTCGCATTGCGAAAGCCGCTTTCCATATGCTGAGTATAATATAAAGAAAGTAGAGACTGATAACACTGAAATTTTTCACTCGACCGTTACATATGCGCGCGTATCTTGAACCGTAATTCAAGGCAAGAATACGCATCCACAAGTTCAATTAACCGATTACAGTATTGCATAGAGCCCTGTGCATTTTTTCTGTTGTTTCTTTATGTTTACATAAAGAAAAATCGTACTTCGTTGCAAAATTGACCCTATATAATTAACGAAATTTCCAATTCTAATCCCGATCGCCCTGTCTCTTGCAGAAGTAACGAGAAGCGCAAAGAGAAATCCCGAGATGCAGCTCGTTGCCGGCGCAGCCGCGAGACGGATATCTTCACGGATCTCGCGGTGGCACTTCCGGTACCGCCTTGCGAAGCTGCCCACCTCGACAAAGCCAGCGTCATGAGGCTTGCCATCGCCTACCTCAAGACTCGCACTCTCATGGATGCAGGTGAGCTCTCGCCTAGTGCATTATACTTATACACATGCAAACCGGAGGCTATTCAGCGTGTTCGGGAATACATTGTTTTTCCTCTTTTTTAAAGAAGTTGATTAATAGAAAATTTATTAATGGAAAATTAATTCAATTAATCGTTTATCAAAAATATAAGCGTGAACCAGAGGGTCGGGCAGCCGTAAGGTTAGATTCTTTTTGATAATTATAATTACATGATTGTGTTTATTAATCATAGCCAAATATACGCAAGCAGAGCAAAACAGTGTTTTCGTAAATCTTTAGAAAGCATTTATCTTGATTCGAGGAGGAATCGAATGAATATATCTTGGAATTAAGGGGTGTATAATTAAACGATTTGTTTAAACATGGTACAGACATTTTTTTTCGGCACTTATAAAAGCGCGAATCGTCAAACGGTCTTAAATCAACATTAAAATTTTATCAAACCGACGAGTATCTGTAATTACATGATTCAACATTAAATCCTTGACGTTTATTCATCTTTGACGTTAATTCGCTACTTTTAAACTCTGACGGCTTGACACCAAGAGCCCTGACGTTGTTAACTCAAAAAACGTCGTAATAACCAACAATTAACTAATGCCGTCACGACGTCGTTTGAATGAACTCCAAATCAAAATGCAGTAAATCATCCATCAATTCGCTTTTATTTTTCATTGCGCGCTCCTATCTGGAATTCTCGCTCTCGGGTCTCTTTGAAACTTTCAAACTCAAAGCTGACACCGTGACGACCCCGTTACAGGCTTTATACGCAGCAGCCGTTCCACTAATCCTGATCTATTCGCTCGGCTGAATTCGCTCCGACCCCGCAAAAACCGACCTTATTACATGCGTATTATATACCTTCGCACAAATTTTATATTTTTCCCCAATCGCAAAAAGAGGCAAAATAAAAATGAAAAAAAACAAAAAAACAAAAAACAATGCGCCGGGACCAGAGTTTATACTCGAACACAAACAACCGCGACGATCCTTGAGACGTCTCCGCCGTACGTCGTGTACATTAAAAGGCAACGCGGCGCGGCGGCGTTGGCGGCGGCGAAGACGGCGAAATAAACAGGCGAGAAATGCGTACGTGATGGCTCCGCGAAGATTCTCGCCTGTACATATAGATATAGCCGATACAGCGCACGCGGGTGCAGTGCATGGCGCAGCCGCATGTGATAGCAATCGAGCGAGTTGAGACTGTGCCAGTTTAATACGCTTTTACGATGCACCGTGACGCGTTTGCGCGTCGCGCGCACAGTAACTGAGGCCGCGGGTCGCGTGCACGCTGGACATTACACGTTCTTGCAACGGCGGGGTGTATGCGCCGATCGGCTCGTATAAACTGATGAGTCGTTTGCTGAAAAATTGGACCGAGGCTCGAGTGAATTATATATGCATTGACAATTTCTGCGTCGCGCGCAGCGGTTTTCGCGAGACGAACGACTTTCTGATTGGGAAGGTCTCCCGCTCGATCTCTCTCCTCTGAATAAATGTATATGGGAAAATCCGCCAAAATAATTCAGAGAATTGCAGCGCAAATCGACGAAAAAACAACAAAAATCTCGGGTACTCTTCTGGGGCAGCGTTTTTTTATGTTTTATAGAAAAAAATTTTTGAGCCATTTTTTAATTTTTTAAAAATTTTAAAAAATTTTAAGCATTTTTTCGTTATGGGCACATCTCTCGAGACGAAAAATCATCTCTTACGTCGCGCTCACAACAAAGTTTAACATCACGCGGCTGTTTCACAATAACCGCCGTCATTTTGTTAAAAAAAAGTCATAGACAAAAAAGCTCGACCAATTTGAAAAGCTCAGATATTTTGTGAACTTCTACCTTTAAATTCAGAGAGAGAAAAAAACGCTTAAAAAACGAATTTTTAAAAAAATTTTTACATAAATATTTAAACACCCAAAAACACTCATTCGATTTCGCGGGAACACTATTTTTTTCGTGTTCTAGGGGTCCTATAGAACAAAAAAAAAAGACGCTGCCCCAGACGAGTCTTACGAGATTGTTTTTTGGTCGATTTCCGCTGCAGTTATCAGAATTATTTTAGCGGATTTTTTCATATACACATGCCTCTCTGCGTGTTTTACATATACGCGCCGTTCAGGCGTTAAAAAAACTGTGATCCTTGACGCTGCGGCAGGCGCTGCTCACATTGAGATTCGTATCGTCGACTTTTTTTTCCGTTCGCGCATAATACCATAGAAACTGTTGTATGCGGAGAGAGAACTACTCGATCGGCAGCCACCGCGCGAGTGTCGGTTATATGGCGGAGCTTAATTAATTGTGTTAGAACCTTCTGCGCAGTATCTATATCTATGCGCATACACGTATGCGAGAAACTCATTACAATGTTTCAACCTCGTGTTCGCGTAAATATATATAAAGAAGACAAGCTGGAGAGCAAAACACATGGCTCACGCACGTGAACGTATAGTAGCGGCTGCCGAATGAAATTTTACACTCGACACCCCTATCGCTACATGTATATTGTATATATTGTACATAGGTATATAGGATAGGGAGAGCGAGAAAAAGAAAGGAGCGGGTGTCAGACTTTCTTGTGGCACGTGCGCGGTGTGCAAATGGGCCTGCGAGAGCGTCTCGTGTTGCGTCGCGCATCGCGTATGACTTAATCGCGACGGCGACCCGAGTGCATCCTTGAATGGTTATCATTTGCAGCGTGCGTGAACAGGCTGTACTGCCACGTATACACACACATGATATATATGTAATTCCTGTATTGGCGCGCGTCGTTTAACGCTTGCTGGATGTAGGTGTGGCTATATCAGTGTAGGATTAGGATTTTTGTTTGTGTGCGTGAAAAAAAAAGTTTAGAATTAGGCGCGATTTATTCTTAATGTTGATCTTTCGCGATTTGTCGTTCTGTACATAGGAGCATATATTTCGAGGACACGTGATGTAATTGTTAAATTTACGTTCGAACGATTCAAGACTGCGTGTGAGGCATGAGTGAGATTATAATACTTTGGAAATTCACGTTGCGATTGCATGCTTTATCACGCCTTTTCGAAAATTATCAAAATTTCTGATCTTGCACTAATTCGCTTTTCAATCTCTCTCTCTCTCTCTCTCTCGCTTTCGGTATTACGCTTCGATATAATTTATTGCGTCGCACACTCGCCGGGGAACGAAAACAAAATTAATTTATTAACTAACATACGTAACAAAGACAACGAATCGATATCGCGAATCATTCAATCAAACGTAAATGTATATAAGAGCCTCAGAATCGAATTCTTCGCGAAATCTATTTCTCTGCGCCCAAATTAAAGGAAAAATGCTTGTAGCGATATAGCACCACAGAATTCCACATCGCGGGTGAAAAATAGTCTTATCGATAAGCAATTACGCACGTAAAAACCGTCGTTACATATGTTTCCGTCATTTTTTTTTCTTTATCCACTGCGACATCAAAATTTTCCCCCTCCGCGCCACAAATGTTTTTCACCGGTAAGTGTACACGCGGCCCGCGCTTATCCGCTCGATTGTGTATCACTTTATATCATCGCGCGCGTTTGATTTCTTTTTATAGCGAATCTTTCTGCGCTCGTCCGAATGAATGATGCGCGCACGACATTGATGTATACGTTTTGGCTGAAGCCCGAGCGTTATGTATGTAATGAAAAATTCAAGTGCGGCATTATCTTGGGACGTGTATAAGGCGAGAGGACGCATTTTGAATCAGAAATGTAAATTTGATCAATGATCACCGTCGATCGGGCTTTACCGCACGTAATTTAATAATCTCATGGGGGTAAGGGGGTGGGGGCGAAAGAAGCGGATTTTCGTCACGATAAAAATCTTAATGGGAGCTGATTGTTTACATAATTTAGTTCGCGCTATATGTATGTATTTACGTAAAAGATAATTTATAATTCTTGATTGGCAATGATTGGTGTATCGAAATCAGCCTCGATGGCATAAATATAATTTTTCATTATTATTATTATTATTGTTGTTGTTGTTATTATTATTATTGTTATTATTATTATTATTATTTTAATGAGAAAAATATTTGTTATCAAATTCAAATGTAGCCTGTATCCCGGTATCGTTAGCCTATCTGTCTTTTTCCTGACGCCAAGCTGTACGACGATTAAATTTGGATATATATATAGATATAACAGTTTAGTGAACCATTGTACGATGACATGCCAAGGTGTATTCCCAGTGGCACAAGCCACATAGTAAAGTTTTCCACGTTAATGTTCTCCCAAGTGTGCCTAGCGAGCAAATAGCTGGCGTATATCTACACCACATTAATATACTTCTCTTTCTAATTATAGTTCCGAAACCGCTGGCCAAGCCCGAAATTTCACCGGAGATGGATGAGCTTTTCTCCAAGGCCATGGATGGATTTGTGCTTGTTTTGGACAATAACGGCGATATGGTCTATTTGTCGCCAAATGTCAAAGATTATCTCGGCATCGCTCAGGTAAATTAATTTCGTACTTTTGAATATTGTGCATGAGGATAATTAATATGAATTAAAGGAGCTAGTTTGATGTTTTTCATAACGTTTGAATTGCGTAATATATTTTCTTTAAACTTCACTTTCAAATCTCCGAAGGATACAAAAACTAATGTAGCAATCATATACACAAGTCATAGTCAATATTGAGTTTTAAAGTTGACTTTGAATTCAAGATTAATAAATTTTGGCAAATAATCTTAATCCATAAATTGACTTTATTAACTTAACATTAATTTTCAGATGGACCTGATGGGACAGAGTGTCTTCGACTACAGTCATCCATGCGACCATGACGAGATACGTGAGTCGTTCTCATTGAAAGCATCAGAAGTGAACGAAGATCATACCTGCAATTTCTTTCTGAGACTCAAATGCACCTTGACGAGCAAGGGTCGCAAGGTCAACCTGAAAAGTGCATCCTACAAGGTGCGAAATCGCCAAGCTTTGCCTTGCTATTCACGGAATCGCAGTTGAAATTTGAGCGACGAAAAATGACGATACGGCGTGATCGATGAGATAGCTTTATCTGTTGTTAATATGAAATAAGTTATTATGTATGAACGAGAAAATCGCTTTTAAAAAGATTAGTTTTATATGTTTTCATCATTTGATAATTAGTATATGTGCTTCTAAATATCTAGCCGCGATGTATAAGCATGTAAGTGGAACACTTGGGCAAATGAGGAAAACGTTTAAATAAATAGACATTGTTACGAATCCTGGCCGCTATCGTCGCGAAAACAAGCGCTGTAAACATTTTGCAAAGTTGTATCATCAGCCGTTTCTATCAATGACTAGCTGAACATGCGTCGAATTCATTGTGATTTCTTTTGAAAATAAATGTAACGCAGACGAGACATCGTATGAGATGCTCCGTCCCTTTTTCTTTGCTAAATTTGATAATTCGATGCCTCGGTATTGGCCGCAATCAATACGATAAAGATATATGCGAGCATTTCTTCGAAATCTATGTACGTCATGAGCTTCATATAATTTTATAGTTGGGGGCGAACGAGACTGCGGGCACGTAAACAGTAGAAAAAATGAATCAGATATAGTTGAGACAAAATAATAAAATTATTTATTTATGTTTTAGGTGATACATTGTACTGGCCGCTTATTCGCCCATGTGACTAATAACATTGATGGAAATCCAGCAGAATCAGATGAGCAGACAGAAACTGTCGAAAAAGAACCAGGCGTATCCCTGGTAGTTATTGCTTCTCCTGTACCGCATCCAAGCAATATTGAAATACCTTTGGGAAAATACACATTCCTCTCAAAGCACAACCTTAATATGAAGTTCACCTATGCTGATGATAAGTTAGTAGTGTTATTGTGTGTTATTTTTTTATTTTCTGATATTTCGAATTTCTTTAACGTACTGTCTCATGAGTTCATGTAAAAGATTATAAAAACTTTGTATACGATGAAATTTTAGAATACAAAACTCTCTACAAATTTGTTTTTATAAAATTCTTACGATTGTGCATAGTTTAATTGAAAATAATATTTAAAGGGAAAATAGAATATTGTTTGTAGTTACACATAAAACATTATTACTTTTGATCCAGAATTAAAACCCTGTTCTTTATAGAAAGCAAACATTTTTGCTGAGCTTAAATATTTAATCATTACATTGACAATTTTATCAAAATATTATTTATGACATAAAGTTTAAGCTTTGATATATGGTAGTGATATTGTTTGCAGTAATCACTCTATTCTTGACCAAAATAATTGTTTCTTGCAGGTTGGCCGAGTTTCTCGGATGGGAAAGTAATGAATTGATGGGTCAATCTTTATTTGATTTTCATCATGCTCTTGATAACTCATCGCTGGACAAGTCCTTTAAATCACGTAAGTTATCTCATTAAAATTAAAAAAAAAACATCCTAAGCAATTGTAATACTAAAAAAGAATGTAACGTTCGGTTATTCTTTATTAGCAAGCTCTGCTCTGCTACAATTTAAGAAGTCAGGCTGTTTCTTCCGTTGAGTGTTAAGGAACGTAATGTGCACGGCGAATATATCCCCTTTAAGCCAAGTTCAGTCCTTTAACAATTCATGAGAATCTTTATCTCAGTATAAATGGCTCGATAATATACGTGATCCGATGCGACGATGGATTAAGGCACTGATAAACAAATGTATTTTGGTTTTTTTTCGATTCAGTCTTACAAAACTCGTTTACAAGATATGATAATATCTTTCACAATAAATTTTCTTCTTCACAATTCAAAGGATGCGCAATTTATCATGAATCGCATACAAGAACAGCATTACAACTGTTTTTACATATTGCAGACTCGAATGATTGGCATATTATCGAACTATTCACATCACAATGAGTAGCTCAATGATTCTTCTGTGAGAAAAACTGTTAGAACAAAACTCTTTTACCTACCCATAAGTAGTCGCAAAAGTCAATTTGCGTATGCAGTTTTTTTCCCCTTTCCTCGATTGAAAAAAAAACTCTCGGCAGCGGTATTCGAATCCGAGGGCTCTCAAGGGCGTGGCTGGCCGTGGGAAAAGCGCAGGGTCTTCTCGCGGAAATTTATCGCTTCCGCCTTTTCGCTCGTGCCACTGCGGAGGGAGCTTGCAAGCTGCGTCATTTTCGAGAGGGAGGGAGATCTTCCCATTATTCGCTGAGGAGGAGAGGAAAGGCCTCCGGGCTTTTTCAGCAACGAAGGGCGAGGGAATAGAGATAATTATCGGGAGATGACGTGGGCACGAGGATATCAAGATTTTTGGGACACGACTCTTTTCGGAGCGTGCGATGCGGTCGATCGGGATTTTCGTATATTTATTTTCGTCGTTTCCAATGCGATCATCGTTTATGAGTGTTTCTTTCCTGTCGAACGGGGGGTGGTGAGACAATCATTTTTTATTGAGAGTTCGTTCGTTTTCGAAGAAGTCGAAAAGGAGTCAAGCAGAGAAACAGACTTCAAGACTAGGCGTGCTCGGTCAGACGTACACATGTAACTACCGTCTCTTTAGTGTATTTTGTATTTTTGCAGTTTCGCAACGACTTTTCGTATTTCGCGTTCGCGGAAGAGCTGTTGTCAGTAGCATATTAACGAGGCAGCCGATAGATTCAAATCAGCCTATAGCGTTTAAACAGAGCCTGGTGATTTACATTCGGAAGATCTTGTTGGAGTTGCGCAATCAGTGCCGCGTGCGCTCTTTCCCCTATTTATAAGCTCTCGTGTTCGAGCTGTCAAAATATTGTTAAGCTTCTTTTTTCGTTTTGTTCATCGAGCCAAGGGAGCAAACGCACGGGCGGACAAGCGAGAACAAATGGGCTGAAAAGTAAAATGCTTCCGCGTAATGTCTTCATCGATATATCGAACAATTGCGCTCGGACACGTGTCTACATCACGTGTATTGTTTCTATGTGAGACAGTCGTAAAGTCCGCGCCAGCGGCAAACGCGTAGAAAGACGCACAAAAAGACGCACGCATTATACAGAGGCATAATAACCCAAGCGTACAATGCAACCGAGGGTCGTGTAATAACCTTTCTGTTTTGTTGCATCTCTTCTAGTGTTCCACAAGGGACAATGCGAGACAATGGCCTACCGTTTCCTGAACAAGAAAGGCGGCTACGCCTGGGTGGTCACCCAAGCGACGCTCATTCACTGCTCTCGCCTGCAAAAGCCGCTGTCCGTCGTCTGCGTCAACTACTTGCTAAGGTAAGCTTAGACGTAGATCTCTGGTGTTTCTGAATTTTCTGCCGCTGCGGCCTGTACGTGCGCAGCGGCGCGCAACGCTTGTCTCGCGCTCCCATCCCGCCGAATGGAAAATTACGAGCAGCTGCGCCTCCTTACACCGTTTACCACCCGCACCTCCAGATAACCTTATCGGTTGCACCCTCGGCGCGTGTACATGCTAATATCGATTGGCTGTGTGTATGGCGAGGAAATTCGATGCCTCATGAATTATGGAGAATGACACGGCGAAATTAAATATTCATGCGACTTACAGATTTTTCATATACACGGCAAGTTTATGTTGCGTATGTATGTGGAATTGCAAAAAAAAAATTTACTATTCGATAAAAGCTAGAGTCTCCTTTGGTCTAGAATTCGATAAAAGCTAGAGCTTTTGGGCCAATAGGACTTTCTTCTGTGAGCCAAAAGATGATAAAAAGCGCCGAGGCACGTGGGAAAAGTTACTGCAGGCAACCGTATTGCTGAGCCGTCTTAAGTTAAAAAAAATAGCTGATGTTTCCTCCACATGCCTCTAGCGTGTTAAATTTTCACACTCCCCATTCTGTATTTCCCCGTGCTCCTCGGCATTTTTTATACCATCTTTTGGCCCGCGGAAGAAAGTCCCATTGGTCTGAAAGCTCCAGCTCAAAAAAATTTGTTTCGAATTCAAGACCGCAAAGCAAAGTGCATTTTTTTATTTTCAAGTTCGACGCATAGTTTTCCGAAATATGCCATATTCGCGAGATATCGTATTTTTCCCTTGTACTTCTGGACGCGCGTCCAGAAAAATTGTTTCGAACTCTATAGCTCCCAGCTGTGTGCAAACCAGCGAATTGGCTCATCGAGGACGTTAACGCATATATCGAGTGCCACAGCTGCGCTTATCCTCGCCGCGGAAAACGGGACGTCGAAAAGTTCTTCGATCCCGAGAAGCAGCATAAGTATAACACCGAACAGCCTCCGCACTATGCACGCGCGAACAGTCGTCCCTATTTCTCTCGCCAATCTCCTTTCGGCGCTCTGGACCCGAGTGTGTCGCGCGCGTGAGTATCCGGAAAGAACGCGGAAGTCCACGTTTTTCCCCGGCGAGCATCTATTTCGAGGCTCGCGCCGAGAGGGGGTGCGCGAGACTCTATGACGAGTGTCTCTTTAAGCTCGCATATGATAATTCCAAGGTCAGAAGCTCCCGAGCTGTGTGCGAGTGTGCGTGTGTGCGTACCGACAAGAGCTCGGAGCTCTCTTAATTGGAAGATTAATTGCCTCGCTACTGTACCGCGCAGCGCAAGTGCGGCAAGAGTCCCCGGACTTCCACGTGCGTGTGCAGTGTATAATGTATATGGACTATATGGAACGACGAGAGGGCGAAATGCTGCGGAACGAGAGAGAGAGAGAGAGAGAGATTTTTCTCGCGCTTAAAGCTCGACGTCGCGGGGGGAGAGTGCCACTATCCCTTTAAAATATTGTGATAAATCAATAGACAGAGAAAGAGAGAGAGAGAGAGAGAGAGAGAGAGAGCGGGCAACTCTAGATTCGCCTGGCGAGAGAAGAGGACGAAAAAATCCTGCAGTCGTACCCTCGAAAAAAAGGCTCCCCCTCTCTCCCTCTCTCTCTCTCTCTCTGACCCCGTGGCGTAGTTTCCGCCTCCACCCACCCCCTCCTCCTCCTCCTCCTCTTCCTGCTGCTGCTGCTGCTCGGCGTGTCTCGCCGGTCGATACGCCGCTGCTCTCCCTCTCAAACACGGCGCGCGCGCGGCGAAAGGGAAAGCGAAAGCGAAAGCTACCCCCGCACGCGCGCGCAGGGCTGCTTCCCTCCCTCCCTCCCTCCCTCCCTCCCTATTTCTCTGTCTCTCTCGTGCTCAAGCGTGCGCCGCTGTTTTGTACGTATCAGCCCAGGGACGAGCCGGGAGTTGTCGTGTGGGTTCTCTCGCTGCCGGAACGAATATTATAGGCTGCTGGCGCAGCTCTCGGCGCTGCAGTCTTTGCCTTTTTTTTGTCGGCAAAGCCAGTTTTCTAGACATACTCCGGCCGAGAGGGTGAGTGTGCGCTCTCGAAGCTCCCAGCGTAACGAGCTCTTGAGTTATACATACAGTGCGACTTCGCGATATCGGGTAGTTATTCTTTTTTTTATCGGTGTACGAGATTGCCTGTGTATTGTCCAGAGCGTTTGTCGGCGCGTGTCAATTGTGTTGATTTCACGCGGCGAGGGGCTGAGGCGTCTGCGGCACTTTCGTTTTCCGTGCGCCGTATATACCGGCGAACGGAAGCTTCTTACATTGCATGCGCTCTTTTTCATTCTTTGAGCGGAATTCTAAATGTCGCGAGCAGTGCAAACGTCGTCGTGTGATTTCTTGCGATGTGCATGTTAGTTTCAAGTGAAACTTTGATTTGAATAATCCTTGATTTGAGAGAGAGAGAGAGAGAGAGAGAGAGAGAGAGAGAGAGAGAGAGAGAGTGAGAGAAAAAACAGTCGTTGAATAATGAATGATATAATTATCATAGTCAGTGCACAGATTGTTGTTTGTACAATAGCGTTTTCATATCTGTATATACCTTTTCTTCGAAACCGAAGAAAATGTTTGATTTAATCGAGAAAATAATTTTGTTCCGTGTTTGTGACCCATTAATGCAAAAGTATACAGTGGCCTTGATTCAGCAAAACTTTAGTTTAACGGATTACTCGAAAATCTCCAACCATTTGCGTAATTCTCTTGCTCGAGTACTCGGAAGCGCGCAGACTTAGTACAATGGACCGTCTTGAAAAGCGCGAGTCTCAATCGTCGTCACCTCTGAAACGAACTTGTTGATTAGCGAATTCCACGATGTATCTTATGCAACGCATTATATTCCACGAAGGCAGACAAGACACTCTATATACGAAACTCGTTATACACCTCGCGTCCAGACGCAATTAGCCGCCTTTTACCCGCATACAGCACCGTGAGAGACACACGCAAGCACAGCTATTTTATTTGATTGCATATAATAAGCAAACGCACAGCAGAGTAATAGCCGCTATAAAAATAATAAATCATCTCGCCGCTTCGAATCTGACGAGAGAGGGACGGAAAAGCCATCGCGAAGCCAGACGTGCAGAGCGCAGCGGCAGCGCTAAAAAGATATCTCGCCCGCTTCCCGCTCTCTTTCGCGCGCCGTATCGCGTTACGAGAGCGTCGTAGCCGGTGTGTATTATAAAGCCGACGTCACGGCGAGCGCTTCGTTTATTAAAAAGGACGGAAAAGACGCTCTCTCGGCTCTCGCTCGCTCGCCACAGCTATAGACAGCTCCACCTCTATTCGCGACGAGGAGTCTCGCGCTCAATCGCTCGAGGTCGACGCGATTGTTAAGAAAAAGAGGGGAAAAAAGAATTTTCCAATTGAAGCGGCGCACGCGTGCGTATGGCGCGTATATACGCATATACCTATCGTCGAGAAAAATCGCGTGCCAAAGTTCACGCGCGTTATCGGTTCACGCGCAAACATTGTATACAGCCGCGTAAGTATGTATATACATCGATTACGAGCGCAAAACTGACGCGCTCGCATTTCGCAATAATCGACGACCGCAGTGTGTAGCGTCGACTTTTTTTCTCTGTCTTTCTGTCTGTCTGTCTGTCTTCCTCTCTGTAATACACGCGGAAAATCGACGTACAATATTTTGGTGTATAGAGACGATGTGTATACACGGCTTAGGCCACCGTTACGTAAAGATCACCGGCTATAGGCGTTGCATTACGCGACTGTAGTTAGAGCCCGCGCGCGTGACCCTTTGAGAACGCGAACGGCAGTAAATGTTGTTCAATTTGAAAAGAAGAATAAAATCGCTCGGCTCCGATAAGTGCGCGCCTTTTTTCCGCTCGCGCGGCATATACGCGACGGCGGCCGCTATGCTTCTGTTGGCGATCGATGCGCTCGAAAATTGAGGAAAATGCCAGTAATTTTCTGTACTGCGCGCCAAGTTCCTGAAAAATTACGAAACGATCTCTTATTAAATCGATAAATCGATATCGACTTGCAGGATTTGTACGAGCGGGCGGTGCTGCAGTGCGTCGTCGTCGCCGCTTTTGGGCCTCGTATATATCGAATTTCAAAAAATAAATGCACTTTTCGTTGGTCTAGAATTCGCAAAAGAGCTTTAGGACCAATGGGACTTTCTTCTGTAAGCCAAAAGATGATGAAAAATGCCGAGGAACATGCGAAATATAGAATATGAAAATTTAACATGGGGAGGCATATGGAGGAAAAAGACAAAATTGGCTATCTAGATAATATAGGCCGAACTGAAAAGAAATTTTCTTGATTCCGAGTCAAATTTAAACAAGCTTCTCCGGCGATGATGCCTATTATTTATCGAATTGAAATGTTAAACATGATTTTTTCCTGCGGATATATATAATAATTCAGCGCTTATTTTTTGGAGAGAAAATTTTTCTTTTTTTATTCTGCTCGATATATTTTAAAATTTGTACTTGGAAATACGGCCTAGATAGGATTACTCTATTTTCGCAAATATTTTCTAAAATTAAACTATATTTTCTCCTATAATAACTTCTCCGAAACGACATAACATCTCTATATATAAACATCGTAAATACTTTCTCCTGGACACCGTCCGAGCGCGAGCGGCTGAATCCAAAAAATTTTCCATCAAACTTCACTATATTTTTCCTATAAAAAAAAAAAAAACGCAGCAACTACGACACGAAAACAAAGTCGGGTCAAAGTTTTCCTGCGCAAGCGGCCGCGCGGCGCGCGTCGAAGCACGTGCGCGCATCGGCATATCGCAGTTATTGCAGCGAATCCAAGGAGGCGCTTGTGCGTAATGCGCGTCGCTCAATTGTACACGAGATTGACCGATTTATGGATAGCCGCATCGTCGACTGGCGACAATCGAACCTATGGTCTCTATATCTGGCACTAGGCGCGAAACTCGAAACTCTTTCACTTTTGCTCGCATTTCGAAACAAACGGCCTGTTGTGCAGAATTCGTATAATACTTGCTGCATCTCAACCGCAGCTCCCCACAACGTCGCACGCGTATATAAAGCGCGCGTCCACTGCAACTGTCGAAATTTTTAAAATACGCCCTATCCCCCCCCCTCCCCGGCTCTCCCGCGGCTTTTTAAAATATATGATCGAAATAGCTGCCGGCGGCGCTCAAAGTTCTATATTTACGTGTGCGCGAAGCCCTTGCGTTTTACGTTACGTAAAAAACCGCGCTCTCTCTCTCTCTCTCTCTCTCTCTCTCTCGTCATGTATATAATCGACAGACGCATCTCTCAGCGCCTCGTAAATTATCGGGACTTGGATGTATTATACGCTCTTACGTCCGTGCGGCGGCTCTACAGATCAGGCGGAAAATGAAATGTGCGATTATAAGAGGAGATAAGCGTGCTATTACCGCATGAGCGCGCGTATACATGGGTGTAAAAGCACTCCGAGCAATAATACTTTGTCTGCAAATACATATTTACTCGCGTATTTTCACTTATCGCTGTTAACGATGCGCATAGTCAATATAGGCGAATCGCAGGCCGCTATACATTCTATACAATATCGTTTACTGGCTCTTCAGCCTATATCTATACACAAATACACGCACGCACACGCTCTTGCTCGTGTTTTCTCGCAGATCTCTCTCGCGTACACAGCCTTGGAGGGAAATTTTTCTTTTTTCGTAAGCGCGGTCTCCCTCACGCACACATACAGATGCCGTTATCTCTATTATATCTATATGACACCAATTGTATATAGTTACGGTGTGCGGGCCACGCGCGCGCTTGCGACTATATACGACTGTGCCCGCGCGGACGAAAACGCCCGCGGACAGCTAATGTCGGCTCGTTTATTTTTTCACGCGCGACGAGAGCCGTGCACGCGCGCACGACGCGCACAACTGCGGGGGATGAAATTCCGCGGAATATTACCGGGTATTTCTCGCGTCGATGAAAATAAACTCGGTTCGATCAGTGGCAGAGTAGCTCGCGGGATGTAATGATGTAACCGCGCGCGATGAGACGAGGAGGCGCGTAAGTTTCGATTAATTGCGATCACCGGGGGTGGACGTTCGTCTACGCGCGATAGGGGACTGAAGTGAATTTCTCGTGTATCCCCGTGTTCGCGTTGTAAAGCTTGAGAAAGCTTGCGAGCTCGACTGACGAGATCTGCGCTATCGAGCTTGAACATGAAACGTACGATATTTTCACCTGCGTGCGAGCGAAATAGTTTGCTCAGGATTTTTGAAAAAAATTCTATTTCACTGCCGAGACGATGTATATAAGCAAGCGTGTATTATGTCGAATTTCAAAAACAATGAACGCACTTTTCTTTGGTCTAGAAATCGAAAAGAAAATTTCCGTTATTATTCCAGTATTTTCACGCATTAATTTTTTGCAAAAAAAATTTAAAATGGCTCAGAAGTATGGTTACGAGTAACTTTTTCCACGTTCATCTGCATTTTTGACCATCTTTCGGGTTGCAGAAGAAAGTCTGATCGGTCCGAAACCTCTAGCTTTAAAAAAATTTTGTCGATTTCTAGACCGAAGAAAGTGCATTTATTTTTTGAAATTCGACATATAAGGTTCCCTCTCAGCATTATGCACGAACGCACGAATCGTCTCTTTAATAGTCTCACAGCGCATATCCGCGTACTGCAGTGCTGCAATTTCAATCAAAAGCTCGGCTCGAGCTAGAATTTCAGCGCTTGAAAATGAAGCTTTTTTTATCGTTGCTCTTGTTGACCGATTTATTTTGCACTGCGTGTTAAAAAGTGATAACGCACCGCACGTGGCTCACTTTCGTCGATCATTACATACAAGCTAATGTTTACATTCCCACTATATTCTCTATCACGCCATTACCGTTAAAACTCACACTGGCCGCCGGTACACTTCGTCACGGACGGTTAGCCACGCGTAGGTGATGTACGGCGATACAATTTGAAATATGTGTCACATTCTAGAAATAACATATGTGATTTACGCTCTTGCATATATATATATATATAAATAAAGGCGATTTAAAATATCATTAAAATTGCAATCGTTTTGCAACTATACATATACAGTTTTCCCATTATATCCTTTAGTAAAGCCGCTCTATTACGTTTATATCAGAGATAGGATCACGTGGCCGATCGTGTAGGTGCTTTGTATATATATCACACACGCTGAATTCAAATCTCCGCCGTTATATACAAGTCGCTGTCAATCTCGCGCTGCTGTTTGCATACACATCCGCGCCAACGTCAGATTTTCGAAGACGGGTCGCCTTTGGATTAACTCGCACCTCACACGCAACGTTGATCGAAACGCGCTTCTTTGGAGTACGTCTTTGTTTATACATAATTGGCTTCGCGTGCGTGCGCGCGGTTATATTTGAAAATTCGCGCTCGCTCGCCCGCTTTATTTTCGTGTGTAGGAAAAAAAAGTGCAGGCCGAGAGATGCAGCGACGCGCAGTACAGAACGCGACGAGGCTCTTATACTTACACGTAATTCGTATGCGCGTACGTCTATAACGATTTACGTGCATATATATATATATAGGACGCGCGAAAACAGGCAATTCGCGTTTGGAACGCAAAAAAGGCCGGTGTTTTTTATTTTCAGACACTCTCTGCTCTCTTGCGCGCGCGTGTCGTCGCGAGGAGGCTATATACGCATACGGAAAAACGCGTAGCGGCGGGGAGTCGAGAGAATTTCATCTTGCGCTATACATATACGTCCGTCCAACACAATGTTTACGCATACGCACGGACCGAGAAACCCGCGAAAAGTAGTGTATTATCCGCAATATAGCCGCGCTCGCGCAGCGCGCCAAATCCGACGTCAGCAAGCGAGCTTTCGGAGTTGCGCTGACGAGTCACGAGGCTTCTCCGTAAATTTTCCCGCTGTATATAATAGCGCGAAACACTGTACGCGCGAAAGAGTCTCTCGATCAACGCTGTTGGCTAAACAATTTTTCAGGCACATCGTCTTGCGCGCCATTACTCACGCAGCTAATAAACGAGCAGTAGGCGCACTATAGGCGAAAGAATGCGAAGATCAGAGAGCTGCTGATGCTGCAGCGAGTATATGTATATTGCATATGCGTATTGCATACACACACACGCGCGTACACACACTGACAAGCCGCATTTCATTAAACTTTCGCGTAAACATTGGCAAGGAGTCAATGTTACCGAAGCCGGAGAGAGAGAGAGAGAGAGAGAGAGAGAGAGAGAGAGAGAGAGAGAGAGAGAACGGAGAAAGAGCGAGAGCCGAGAAAATAACTATAAGCAAACGATTCGCGTCGCGGATGACTGGAATACAAGGCATACCGGCGAGCGAGAGAGAGAGAGAGGCTCGAGAACACACGAGGTGGCAACGGCTTGACAGCTGCGCGACAAACAAATTACCGTTACGCTCTTTACCCATGTTAATTCATTCCTCGACGTGTATTTCCCGCGAAGCCCGCCGCCTTTGCCTTTGCCATTCAAATGTGTATTGTGCAGTGTGCACGCTGCACGAGCGCTGCGCGCGCTCAATCTCTCTGCTCCGAGAAGTCGTATATGCATGCGCTGTTTTGCGCTTGCACACGCTGTGTACATTGTCGTTTTGAAAATTTGCTCATCGCCAGCGTCGTGCCATAATGTATATATACGCATACGACATGTTCGTGGCCGCGCGCGTTATAATTACAAGATTACATAAAAAGGTATACATAGATGCCGGATGCGGAGGAGCTGCTGCATATAGCACTCGATTATTTTGCATTATAATCCCCCCCGCGCGCGCGCGCGCAGATGGCAATGTATAAATCGCTCTATTTCTCTCTCTCTCTCTCTCGGTGGAATATAATTGATAATTGGCCGAGTCGGCCGAAATACGCATTGGCCGAAAGGGGGGACCGATGGAAGAGTCTCTCTCTCTCTCTCTCTCTCTCTCTCTTTTTCAATCGTGATAAATAGGTACATAAGGAACACGAGGCGAGAGAGTGACGCTTTAACGCACTCGGCATCAGACAGATGTAGAGATAGAGATAGACAAGCTCGCGAGACATTTGCGGAAGAGCCGTCGAATCGCTACTTGATACTATCGCAGAAAGAGAGAGAAAGAGAGAGACTCGCTGGAATAAAAATGTGCGATCGTATATAGAAGCGCAAAAGGAGAGAGATAGAGCGACACGCTAATGGAAAACTACGAGCGCAATCTCTCTCTCTCTCTCTCTCTCTCTCTCTCAATCATTAGCCACAATATAACGCTGCTGGCTACGTTTCCTCTCTCGACGCATCGGTATATACCGCACGCAAGCTTTGCACTCATATACGCACGCCACACAGCTCTCTCTCTCTCTCTCTCTCTCTCTCTCTCTCTCTCGACGTGTGTTCTGTCAGCCGCTCGCTCGCCAACTCGGTCCCGCAGTATTAGTCGCTGCTCCGAGCTGGCTGCGGCGGCGGCAGAGCTTTCCCGCTGCAGCTCAGGCTCTCGCTGCACACCTTTTTTTTCCCTCCGTACACTATACAGTATACATATATATCATAGAAAGCTCGCGCGCATACACAGCTGGCGCAGCTCGTCGCGGGGCGGGAGACTGCAGCCCACGAACGACGATCGCGAAACAGTGTAACTCTTGCACCGCGGCGCGTCGAGAGAGAAGAAAGAAGCGCAGCCGAGAGAATCCGGAATCGTGAGTGATGCGATGCGTGTATACATGTATATTATACCGCGCACGTAAATACATGTATACGTATACGCAACTACACACGGCGCACGTACAGAACGAGCGAGCGAGCGAGCGAGCGAGAGAGGCAGAGAGATCGCGCGATGCAAACGTCGCTAGAGCTTACATAAGCCCGTTGTGCGGCGGCAGTAGCTCGAGGGGGGCGGGTGGGGGATCGACGTTGGGGAGAGGGACCCGTACGTAGTGTACACTCGAATACTGTGATCGTCGCTGGACCGCGCAAGCTCCTCGGCTGCTGCTGCTGCTGCTGCTGCTGCTGCTGCTTCTTGCGCTGCTCGACGCCAGTGTTGTTGTGCTGCTGTTGCTGCTGTACAGTCGACGACGAGAGACTGTCGTACTTATACTCGGCGACAAGCCGCGCGTGTCACGATATGTGAGAGCGACGAGTCTGTTTGTTTTAAGAGACGAGAGAGCCGCGCGCGAGAGAAAAAAGGTAGGGCGACATCCTGGACTACGCGGCGGGAAGGGGGAGGGGGGGGAGGGGATCGTGCGCGTAGTGAGCGAGCGCTTCCGCGCACGTGAACGCGACGCGAAAACGAGCGCGCGCGTGGGCAACTTTTAAATTTAGTCGGCGAGCGGGAGGCCCGCGGAGAGTACGCGCGTATCTATACACGTTATATGTATATACATAGGTGCGGCATACAAGTGAAGTAAAAGAGCCGTGTGTGCGTGCAGTGCGAGTGAGTTTTTTCATTTCTTCTTCGTATTTTTCTTGCCTCGTTGCCCTGCGGATCGTTGACTCCTGTACGCGTATACTGCCGCCTCGCTATCGGTCTTTTTCCCGCAGGTATTTCGCCTCGGCGGCTGCACTCATGCGCGAACGATCACTGCGGGTTAAGTGCTAAGTGTGCAGCGCGCAATGTACAGTCGCGCGCGGGCAAATTGTATATAGGCAGCGCAGAGCGCGGCGAGTTATAATTCTAGTGATGCTGTCGCAAGCTCTCGAGAGGAGATTTTTCTTATCGGCGACACGAACTTATATACGCCGCGTCCAAAGTTCAGCTGGTGCCGTCGATTCTCCCGAGCGTTCATTCATCGCCGCCGACTCGTCGCGATGCCGCATGCGCTCCTCTCGATTCGCGATGCACATGAGCTCGATTCGAGAGCTGCCACACGCGACGCGACGACGATTCCGGAAAAACCCTTCCATCCACGCGGATTGCACATATACACTTGTATGTATCTATATGTATATAGTTACGCTGTATCTAATCGTCGGCTAACATTGAGACATGTTGCGCCGATAAGTGGGATACATGTTGTTTGCTCTCGCATCTCTCCCTGCATTTCTTTTCCTCGAGCTCCTCATCTTCTCGCCTATATATAATATATATATGCATATTACACACACACATACACATATACATATATAGTCTTATTTACGCGACGCCGAAAATTCCGATAACGGAGCCCCGTGTCGTCGCGCGCGCTTCTCTATTCGGTCCGAGTGTACGTAAACTGGCTCACGTCGAGATGGATTTATATAAGTTGTCGAGATTCTCTCTCTCCGCTAAATTAGAGCTGACGCTTGATTGTACGTGAAAAATCGTTTTGTTTACACGCGCGGTGTGCTCCAATATGCGATCTGATAAGCCGTTACATCATTATATATATATATTCTCTCTCTCTCCTCGTCGTCGTCGTCGTCGTCGTCGGCGGTCAATTGAAAAATCTGCGGAGCAGATTATCGTGTGGCCGACACGAAAATAATCCGTGTCCCTCTCGCTATCTCTCGGCTTCTAAGCACTTCGCTGCCTCTGCTCGCTGCACAACGAATATGCGCGGGGAAAAAAATATTTGCCGAGACTATTTCGTCATCTACGCGATCGATACGTATAGATGCATGTGTATAAGAAGGGACAGCGCTCGGACATACATACGCAATACCGAGTGCGTATCGCGTAACGCGTGTATACAGTCGTCGCTTTTTCGAAAACAAAGGTCTGCCTCGTCGCGTTGTTGAAAAAGAAAGCGAATAATAAGCACCGCGAAAAATTACAAAATTAATTGTAAAAAAATTTATCGGACGATTTTGCATCAGCGTGACGCAACGCGCGGCCGGCTCCCTTTGTTTCGCGAGGCGGCTCGCGTTCAATTGTCCGGCAAATAATATTCGCATAATAGTATTGAGCACCGCGCGAATTTCCTGAAAAGCTCGCGTTTTTCGCGGAGTTGTTGCGCCGTTCAAGAGCTGTCGAGTCGAGAGAGACAGAGAGAGAGAGAGAGAGAGAGAACTTCGTTACAGCCTCGTCGTCGTCGCGCGATTAGCCAAGCTCGCACCCTTTGCAGCGTGATTTTTTTCTTTTGCAACCGATCGATATATGTGAGTATTTACCGTACGTCTATGTGCGTATTTGTGCAGCACAAGGATAGGCCGAAATCGCGAGAGCTGCGGGCACGTGTTTATCTGTATCGCCGGAGCTTCGTTGCGTCATTCGAGCGTCGCGTTTCTACACGTGAGCCTCATGCTAATTGTCAATTTGGAATAGCTCTTCTTCTTTGCTGAGCGTATACGTACGTGTACTTATACGAGCGCGAAATCCGAAAAACTTTTCCGTCGCGCTATTTCTCTTGTGTAACTCGCTGCGGTGTGCACACACAAAAAATCCCTATTTAGTCTCCATTACCCAGGTGGAAAAAAAAAATCCGTTACCGCGTATTTATTACACGGAAGTTGTAAATACGCGCTTGTGTATACATGTGTATAAGTGTGCGTGTGAGTGCGTATGTACGAGAAAATCCGTATTTTTCATCACTTTTTTGCCACTAAAAGTTACGAAAAAAAAATCGATGGGATAAGGTTTTTTCTCTTCCATATGACGTACAGAACAAGAAAAAAATAGTGTACCCACGAAATCGATCTCGTCACACTGTTTTTTTTGGCCATCTTTGTGATTTTATATACAGAGATTATTACACATTTTTTAGCAAAATATTCTGAATTTTTTCGAATGTAAGGCTAAATAGGCATATAAATAGGAATAAAGTACGCTAAAGGAGCTGGCGTTTGAATCCAAATTGGTCTAGATCAGATGTAATGATCAAAAGTCACGTACTTTTGAAATGAATGAATCTTGCTGCAGACTCCCTTTATGCTGGTACGAAAATCCTCGATTTTACATTTTTTTTCTTCTAATCCTCGTAACTTTTGATTCAGTGACTGGATTTTAACGTTTTATAACTCAAATTAAAGCTCTTTTCTTCTACTTTTTTCCAATAGGTCGAAGTTTAAATTTTTGTATGCAGTGAGCTATATGCATGCTTCTCAAGTAGGTCATTTTTTGAAAGCATATATATAACTCATTATATTAAAGAAATTTAATTTTAACTCATTGACAAAAAAGAAGAGGAAAAAGCTTTAATTTGAGCTGTTAACCATTAATAACCATTAAAAATGCCTGGGTCAAAAGTTACGAGGATCTAAAGAAAAAATATGTAAAATCGAGAATTTTCGTAATAGTCTAAAGGGAGTCTAAAGCAAAATTCGTTTATTTCAAAAGTACGTAACTTTTGATCATTGCTTCCGATCTCAACCAATTTGGGTTCAAATGACAGCTCTTTTAGTGCACTTTAGGCCTATTTATATGACTATTTAGCCTTGCCTTCGACAAAATCCAGAATATTTTGCTAAAAGATGCGTAATAATCTCTGTATAAAATCACAAAGATGGACAAAAAAAATCAGTGTCACAAGATCGATTTCGTAGGTATAGACTATTTTTTTCTTGTTCTGTATGTCCTATAGAACAAAACAAATCTTATCCGCTCGATGTAGCCCGAGATTTTTTCTGCAACTTTGGGGGGCAAAAAAGTTTTTGTAATTTTATACTGCACACCGCAAAACTCGTGAACACACGCAAATGGTACATATCCGCGTATACGAACCCAATTGTTATGGATCGTTGCGTAGGAATAGGTGTCACTTGCGATTGTGTGTACAGTATTCTGCGGTGGACTGTACTTCATAATGCGTACAATTTTGTTCGTCTCGGTAGAGCTTTGTGTATAGGATTATCGTGTTACGTGTACGGTTTGCCTCTCTTAAGCATAGCCAGCGCGTGCAGGAGCTTACCGAGTAATTAATCAGGCCTAATATTCGAAAATTATGGAGCCCCCTCTTTCGCGTCACGTGAATCTCCCACTCTCTTTCTCTCTTTCTCTCTCTCTGTCTCTCGCTCTCGAACGCGAGGGACTGCAGGCTCGTAAAAATTGACCGCGCGCCTCTGTACGTAACCTGTCATTTGTCTCTATTTTTTCCACGGATGTAATTCGATTTTATTTCGTTTCCCGGTAAATACTCCGCTTCTTCTTATCATCAATTTAGGCCTGGAGTTTTCCACTGCTTCGCACAACAAGATCCGTTTGTCAGGCACACATTGTATATATACCCTCGGAGCGACACGTGCATTGTGTATTATCTGAAAAAATATAAGTACATATAGTGCACACACGCGAGTTGTAAATTCGATCTACTGTAGCAATATCTCTCGCATTATAAGACCGTTAAACAGATCGTCTGGAAACATTGTATTCTTCGCGCTTCGCTACAAATTTACGACACGTACACGTATATATATACACTCGGTAATTGCGAAGCGAGAGAGAGAGAGAGAGTGTGTGACACTTTATCGTCTCCCACACGCCTACGCGAGAGCAGCTGTCACATCTCACAGCCCTTGGGTATTTGGCCTCAGCTCAGGCGACAGCCTATAGTAGCTTCTCCTTCCGACTCTTCCGCGATTTTTTCGACTTTATTTTAACAAAGTTCGTCGCGAATCGGGCGAATCGCGCAGCGGTCTCTCTCTCTCTCTCTCTCCAGAGCTGGCGACGCGCTCTATCGTCGCGCGAAGAAGAAAAAAAATACAGAGCCACGTGCTCGTGGTTGCGATTACGCAAGGATATACAGAGTGCCGGGCGGCCGTCAAGTTTATTCTTAGCAGACGCTACGTATTTAACCTGGCCTAACCTCCGTTAAAGCTTCTCTCTCTCTCTCTCTCTCTCTCTCTCTCTTTCTCTCTTTCGCGCAGAAATGACCAGATGCTGCGCTACTCTGTTGCGGTTAAAAAGGAATTTACGGCGTTTCCGCATTTCGGAGGCTTGAGCCTTGGCCAGGCGACAGTTTTGCGGAGGGAATTTTCGTTTTTTTTTTCTCGGGGTAGACGCAATCGATGGGAATTCAATTTTTACACCTCGAATCGAGACGACGATCACGGATGGAATTCTCGGAGGTGTTGACGGTACTCGGTTTATAGAGCTGCTTTTGCAAGCAATTGGAATTATAGTATTGAAGTTACAGCGGAAAATTACTGAGTGAAAGACTATTCCTTTTTTTAAGACGAGTCAAATTTCCGTTTCTATACATTTTTTTCTATGAAAGAAAAGGAAAAAAGCAGATCCAAAATCAATAATTTTCTGCATACTCTTCTCTCTTTCTCCCTCTTAAAAAAAAAAAAAAAAAAAAAAAAATTAACAAAGCAACGCCAAAGCGAACACACGCACGTCCGCTCGAGGATCGATATCTCCCCGTACAGTGCATGTATTTACACCAGTCTCTCAATATTGAGAACTCTCCCGCATATCCGTGAAAAAAATAGACTCTGCAAGAGTACTCTCGCGTCGTAGACAATCGGCGCTGCCAAGTCGCAAATACATAATAGAACATGGCAGTCGCTGCTGCGCGCAAAGGACGATCCCGAACCAAGGCGGCTGCGAAATTAGGATCGCGGCGACGGGACGTCGAGCCCGCGCAACAGAATACGCGGAAGCCGCGCGCCGGACGTTGGCCCGTATTTTCTCGAGCACGTGCTCGCGATTCGCATACACGTTAGTACCTATACAGCTACTATATATAATTACGAAAGCGTCTCTTCCGCTGGACTAATTGTATATGCGTATATATATATATGAGTATATCCAGGAAATTTCGGAAACAACTCGAACGGAAAAGTTGCAAAAAATTTTCTTGAAGGCACACCTATACCAGACCTGTTTTCTCGTTATTTATAGGTCATGCTGAAAGAGAAAAAGCTCGCGTGCATGGAAAATCTTAGGGTATATTTTTTTCCGGAGCAAAAACGTCTCGAAAAAACGAGAAATAATTATAAGAAAAAGAGAATTCATAGATTTTTTTCTCGAAAACTATGGACTTTTATAAAAATTTCATTAGAACAAAAGTCTCTTAAAATTCATGAAAGAATGCTCTGCAATTTTTTCAGATTGATCTGGTACAATTATTGATTTTTCAAAAGTCCAAAAAAATCGAAATTTCGGAAAACGTCGTAAAAAATCTGAAAAAATTTCAGAGCATTCTTTTTTTTAATTATTTCTCGTTCTTCGTGTCGTTTTTGCTCCGGAAAGCTTTTTCTCTTTCAGAACGACCTAAGGAACATGAAAAAATAGGTCTGGTAGGTATGCCTTCAAGAAAATTTCTTGCAACTTTTCCGTCCGAGTTGTTTCCGAAATTTCCTGGATATGCTCGTATATACGCAAATTTTTTCTTCACCGGAATTCCCGTTTACCCTCTACTTAGCTTCCTAATATTCGTCGAATTTAATTTTCCTGATTGAAAGCCGACGAGCGGCTCACCGTCGGCAGGAAAATCGATGTGCCTCAGCGGAATATTGAATATTTTTTCTGCTTCACTTATATCCTCTCTACTTCCCCCCCCCCCCCTTCGTGTGCACCGCTCCGGCGCATTAGGGAAAATAACAGAGCAACTCGGACTTAAGGCGATGGCACATGTACAATTGGGAAAGCCGAACGGAGAGATGGCGTGATGCTCCGCATTTTTTCCCCCGGAGTCTACACACTGCACATACGCGCTTAACGAGAAAACCTTCGCTTTATCGATGCGCGCGCGGACACGAGAGAGAGAAAGAGAGAGAGAGAGAGAGAGAGAGAGAGAGAGGGTTATAAACAAAATGCGGCTAACTATAGACGCGCGAGCAACAATATTCATCGCTATACAGTGGCGCTTCGGTGCAGCGCGCGGACTTTGCGCCGAGCGACGATCAATGATGATTTTTTCTTTCCTCGCGCCAATATTGTGCACTGTGCAACGTAAACAGTTGCGCACTGCTGCAGTCGCGGTACACAGCGCGCTATACTGCACCCGCAGGCATGTGTGTATATATATATACAATTATACATAGGCGCGCGCGGAGATTCATGTGCGCTCGACGTTTCGTTGTACCGAGCGTTATGTCATGACGCATTTTGTTGAACTCGGCTCTCTAAAAGTAGCCCCGGTATTATTGGCAGTGGCATTAACCCACATTTTCCGTCCCGACCACTGCACACACGCACGCTGCGCTGGCTGCGCGCACACACACACACACACACACACACTATATCGATCCCGCGGCCCGATGATTTGGCTTCGACAGACGTACTTACGTTTAATAATACACAAGTTCGAGGAGGCGCATTCTGTGCGCGCAGCGCGTCTTCGAGCTCCTGTACGTTGCGGTTGCGCAACGGCAATCGACTTTTTGCGCGCGGATCGTTGCCGCGGGATATGTTGCCGCGTACCATACAATAGCGTTGCAATCCTGCGTATACAATACACACGCACATAGAAAAATATGTACGCGCGAGGATTCGCGAACGCGCTCGGCGCGGCGATGTAAGTAGTCGCTCTCTCCGTTCGATGCTGCGCGAGATGCCCGAGTCAGCTCCCTCGGCTCTGACGCGTCCGTGCAGCGCTTAGATATACCGCTGCCAGCTCAGCTTCGGCCGTATAAGCTTATCAGCGCGGCGACGACGTTCGCGCGCGCGGCAGATCAGCTACGGCCGATTTGTATTTGCTGTCGTACGTCGAGTCCCGCGGAGATTGAAGCCCTGAGAAACCACGGGCAAAGCGTGCGTATGCAGCGCGCGACGCTATCATATGTATGCGCTGCTGCCTACGCATGTAATTTAGCTTGTGTGTATTGTAGACCGCACTTCGCGACGAGCTGCAGCTCAATTCCATGCCATTATCGAGTCGTTGCGAGCGGTTAAAGACAGTTAGGCCCATTACGTCAGAACCTTCGGTCTCTCGTCGGTGTCGTCCCGCGCGCGGACCTTAATACGGTTTCTCGCCGCGACTATATGTACATAATATACGCGCGACGTACGTCTGCGCGAGAGTCGTGCGTATTTTGTGTGTACGTTGTACGTACATAAATATATACATAGAGAGAGAGAGAGAGATACGCGCTTCGCCAAGTTCCGGCACGTCGCATAAAGAGTGCTGGGGAAGGCCGCGGGAGATTTGAGGAATTCGCGAGCCGATCGAGAGAGCTGCAACTGGTAGAATATTTTCACCCCAATATCTTTCTTTTTTCTTACTTTAATACCTACATATATATGTGTGTGTGTGTGCGACGTACCGCAGTGTTCGCGCGACTATCTGGGGTTTACACGTCGCGCGCTCGTACGCACGTGACGAGGATATTTTTAACCTGGGTAATGCTTGAATCACAGTGACTTTGAACTCATTAATTTTAATAGGGAGATTTTTTTATTGTTATTTCTTTTTTTAACTAATGTATATAATTGTTTCACGTGAATATTTTCACAAAGTTTATAGGATGCTGTTCAAAAGAAAATTGTGCTTCAATAGTAAGAATGATAGAAAACGTGTTAGTGGGACGTGTTCTTTTGAAATATGCAGATAGCTCATTTTTAAAATTTTTCTCTGAGAGCGTCGGATGGAGAAAAGTGACAACAATAACAAGACTATAATTATCTTTATATTTATGGGTTGGTATTCCCGGGAAATCAGGCAGACTCTCGCTTTGAAAAACAGGTCCTGACAACAAAAATCAATTTTTTCCGCGAGAACGCGGCATTCGGCTATTTCGTTAAATAAACACGTTACGTAAACATTAAAATAATGCACGAACGAGTCTTTTACACTTTTCCAAGTGGTACATAAAACGCGGGAAAAAAAATTCGGCGCCGCAACGAGGAGAGCCCGCGCATCGCACGATTTCATCAAAACTATACAACGAATACTCGTATAAGCGCAATAAAATTGTTGTTTCTTTTATTTTGCAAAGACTCGAAGTGATCAACAGGTTAATCTAGGCCTCCCAAGGGCAGCTTCGCGCAGCTCGCATTTCGCTTCTCACTGACATCTTAATTATATTTATCATACCCCAGTCTTCTCTCTCTCTCTCTCTCTCTCTCTCTCCTCCCCCGGAAAATCCCCCCATCTCCCGAGGCGCACGCACCCGAGAGCCTCCTTCTCGCGCGCGGGCGGGCTCGACTTCATGCGCCACTGCACTTGCCGGAGTGAAAATTTATTCTCGGCTTACGTATGTGTATATGTCTCGCGGCCCAGTGTGCAATGGCGCATTGTTGCCAACAGTGCTAAGCATTTTAAATTGCCTTCGCAAACACGCGCGCCGGCCGTCTCGCGCGGTTGCTTACGTAATGTTTTGATTTGAATGCGAGCATATTTTCTCGGCGTTTCTGCTGCGGCTTCGCACCCCCTCTCGTCGTCGCGTCCACATCACAAGACGCGCGGCACATAATTCACAATCCCGTACGCCCCTGCGTGATATACGCAGAAATAAAATTTCGTTCGCACCTCCTGCGCGGTTCCCCGAGAACAAGAAAAGAAACGAAAGCGCGAGTCGATCCCCGTATACATATATATGTATAGATTATATATACGAGACCACCGGCACGTACGCAGCTGTCTAATGTGCGTGTACGTATATGTATATTTAGGCGTATGTGATGCGAATATGTGTGTGTCGGTGGGTAGGTATATATGGCGCACGTGCGGAGCGAGGGTAAACGAACTTTCGCGAAAACGCACGCGCTCCTCCTACGTTACACACACACACACACACATATATATATCCCCATACAAGCAAGTGCGAGAGTTGTTGCGTATATATACGCATAGAGGCAGAAGAGCGGCGCCGCGTCCCTCTTTCACTCTCGCGCTCTTCCAATACTTGCACACGCGCGCGCCGGCGATGCTCGTATTTACACCGAGGCACATCATTGAGCGCCGAGAGGGAGAGAGAGAGAGAGAGAGAGCCGTAGAGCGGCAGCATCTCGCCGACGTTCGCGATACCTACTTCGACGCTTTATTTTTATACACATCGGGAGAGATATAGAGGACTGCGGGCGCGTGTATACAGGTATATCAGTGCGCGCAGCCCATTGTGCCTCGTCGATTCGTTTATCTCTCGATGCCGTCTCGATCGTCCCCTCGGCTATGCCGCTGATGCGCGGGATCGCGCCGCGCGCCTATAAGAGTCGGAGATAAAAGGAAGGGAGAGAACGGAAGAAATTTCTCGGGTACGCGAGCTGCATCCGCGTCGGCGACTCGCGACGAACTCAAAAAAAAAAAAAAGAGAAAAAAAGCAAATGCTCGAGCGTTGTGGTGTTCTCTTGGGCTTTTAGCGGCGTCGAGTGCGAGGATGAGGTGTACAGCGTGCGCCAGCTGGAGGCGCGCGCTTCCCGTCAGCTGAAGGACGAGCCGAGACCCGTGGCAGTCGTGCTGCCGAGGAAGCCGCTGGCCGACAAGCCCGTCGCCGTCACGGCCTCGCTCTTCCAGTCCCTCCAGGAGAGACCGGCCAAGCAGCCGAGCAAGAGCCTCGTCGGCAAGGAGAACGACGAGCTACTCCAGTCGCCGTCCGCCGCCGCCGCCGCCGCCGCTGCCGTCAAGGTACGCGCATTTTTTCTTCTTCTAGCGTGTATATAGGCTCGTTGCGAGAAGCCTATTGATTTATTCCCATACAGTATTTTCTACATACGGACGGCCGAGCGGTGAAACGCGAAATAGTCTTTCTTCTCGCGAGCGAGTCCGACCGTTTGTGAGAGAGAAAATTATGGCTTTTTCAATGGATTATCCGCTGATGTATCATGGCTTTTCGAACAAATTTTCAGGCCCAATGCTTGCCCAACTCGCCCGAGATTTAAACCAGTTTTATAGATTTACATAAGCAGTATACATAAATTCCTGATGTTACATCCTATAAGAGCGAAATCCGACATGATTAATTTTCATCGAGTACTTCCATACGACCGTCGCATTGGTCTCGCAGCTCTCGTCGCATTATACATTTACGCTAAAAATGATCGTATCGACAAAATTATTTAAAAATACCCAGGCAATGATATACACGCGTGTGTTTATAAATATTCTGTTTTCGTTCGCGCTGCAGAGATATTGCAAACGGAAAGTTACTCAACCATAAACGTATAAACGGCTCATTTTTAACGAACAATTCATCAGTCGCGATTTTTATCTCGGCGAGATGAGCCGTCCCGCGCGCGCGACTCCGAGCCAAATAACAAGCGCAACTCGCAAGTGTCCCGCCGCCGAGTACTCTTCCGACCGTAAACCCCCAAGAATAACCGTCTCCTCTCTCCTCCTCTTCTTTCAGGCCAAAGAAAACGTGCCGGTCTGCGAGGTCGAGCCGAAGCCGCAGCAGCAGCAGCAGCAGCAGCAGCAGCCGCCCCCGGCTTACGTCGCCGCCGCAGCGCCGACGCTGGGCCCGGATCCGCCGCTCTACAGACCGGCGCCCCAGACCGCGACGGCCAGCATCTTCGCGCCGCGCACCAAGGATATGAACAAGGGCTTCCTCACGTTCAGCGAAGACCAACCGGGCCTCACCAGTGAGTATCCTCCCGCGTCTACCTATATATTTATATATATATATATATGAACGAACGACACCCCCCTCGTCTAATTTCAGTGCTGAAGGACGAGCCGGAGGACCTGACGCACTTGGCTCCGACGGCCGGCGACGTCTGCGTGCCCCTCGAGGATCCGCCCTTCCTCAGCGACATGCTCGACGAGTTCATCCTCAACGGCAACTACTGCCCCCTCCTCAGCCCGGAGCTGCCCTCCGGACCACCCGAGCTCACCGACGTCGTCTGCAACGGCGCCGCCACCACCACCAGCACCAGCACCAGCACCAGCAGCACCAGCACCAACAGCACCGGCAAGAACGTCGACCAGACCGTTCTCGGCGATCCCCTCCCAAGGGACGACTGCAACTCCTCCGACGGCGATCCCTTCATCTACAGGGACTCGCCCAGCCGCTGCAGCCTCGGCACGGATCTTCACTCGCCGGCGCTCACCAAAGTGCGTCGCATTCTTCCTTCCAAGCGCTTGCTCGTATTCTCGGCTATCGCGCGTTCGGGGAAAGGAGGCGGATTCCGCGCATTTCTCACCGATGATGCACGCCAGAGCAATTCCGTGAGCAATCTCGAGCTTGTATATCTTCTGGAAAATTGTCGGACTAATTGCGCGCTGCTCGTCATTAAAATGCGCGTTTAAGTCAAAGTCGTTTCCATAAACTAATCGACGCCTCCTCTCCCCGTCGCGACCAAACTGTAACGAATAATCCATCGAAACACGATTTAGAGCCCGGAAGGCAGCGGCGTCGGCGACTCGCTGAGCAGCCCGAACGGCAGCGGGGGCGGCCTCTCCGAGGACGAGATGCTCATGCTGAGCATCAGCGACGTCATGGCCGACGACGAGCTCGCCCTGCGAGCGCCTTACATACCCATGTCCGACCAGGACGAGGCGCTGCAGATGCTCATCAGCGACGACATGGTCATGTGGGGACCCAGCCAGTCCAGCGACAAAAAGTGCAAATGGTATGCGCGCAATGCTTGCTGCTTGCGGATCGCCCGACGACGCCCTGTATAATAACGAGGCTGCTTTTTCTCTGTGCGCAGGCTGACCGACACCGGCGAGGAGAACGCCAATTCCAGTCTGGCGCAACTGCTGACCAACGAGTCGAGCTCCGCGAAGAGGATCAAGGATCACGCGGGGACTCTCGTCAATCCCTCGCACGTCCTCGGCCAGATCGGCGTGAAAAGTGAGTCGCTACACATCCGAACGCAGGACGGAGAAAGGGAGGCGCGAGCTTCGCTTCCGCGGACGAAAACGAAATTCACGTCAATGCCCAACGTTATACGCTCTGCTTTCAGATACCTCGAAAGACAGCACTGCCGAGCGCGAGCGCACGAATAAACGCGTGCACACGTACTCCAAGTCGAGCTACGAGAGCAAGCGCTTGAAGCACAACGACGCCGTCGTCGGCGCAGCCGGCAGCAACGGCAACGCCAACGTATCGAGCCTCGAGAACATACTCTCGGCCTCGGCGCAGGGCAGTCAGCTGCTCCAGCAACTGGTCTCCCAGCAGGTACCCAAGAGCCGCAACTGGCCGGATCAGACGATGTCGACGACGGCGACGCAGCGGAATCGCGGCGGCAACCTCTACGACCAGTCGAGCCCCGGTCAGCTCAACGACGACGGCGGCGGCGGCGGCGGCGGTGGACTGAGCAATCCGCGCAAGGCCGCCTTCGGCCACGACGGAGGCGGGAGAGCGACGTCTCAACGTCAGCAGCAGCAGCAGCAGCAGCAACAGCAGCAGTCCAACAGCGTACTGATGAACCTGCTGGTGTCCGGTTGCGATGTGAGTGCCGGCTACGTGTGTCTAACGAAGCAGAGCCCGAGATCCTCCAAAGGCATAGCCAGCAAATGAACTCTCAATCTTGTCGCGCGTTGAGACGCGCGACTGTTTTCTTTTCCTTCATGTTCACTTGGCGAATTGTACGAGGTCCTCGCACAAAGCGTACAAAGCTATGACGACGGCGATGAGGCGAGAATGCGTTGAGTCAAGTCGCGTTCTTTTTTTTTTCGGGCATGAGGAAACGAGAGAGAAAGCGAGTGTGCGAGAGAAAGAGGGGAAGTATAACGAGGGCCAGTCTAGTAGCTGGATAATATATTCACATGCGTATTTTATGTATGTACGAATTACATGTATTTACACAGAGCATGAGGAAAACCATTGATACTGCCGACGAGTATGAATTAGATGTCGACGTTTGTAAGAGCGCGTTGAGGTGTATATGTGTTGCAAGCGCGAAACGCGAATGAACTGGCGCGTGCAAAGTCGAAGCTACGCGCACGAGTTTGCTAAAAAGGCTTAATCGTGTTTCTGTATTTTTTCTATCGAAACTGTGCTTCGTAGAGCAGTTTGTGTACAAGCGCGACGTTAACAATACACATTATCGTAAACATGGGACTCCGCACGAGGCGAGAGCGCGCACACGCATGCGTGTGTATTTGTACGATACACGAACACGAACACATCCACACTTGCATACACACTAATGTATGTCTTAGCACGAGCATAAAGTACATTAAATGAAGAAAATGTAGTGGTAGTAACTAGCGCAGGTCTGAGAAGCTGTCGTTATTAATTATAATGCTAATGATAGCACGAAATAAAGACTGTCGGAGACGAGATTAACGATTATTATAAACAATAACGAACGAAAAGGAAAAAAAAAATTTTAACAGGAAATGAAAGGAATTTTAATTAATGAAGAGAGCGACTCGCTCTTACGAGTTATTATGTAAATAATGGAAGAAAAAAAGAATATATGAAATTGTTGATCCACCGTTGATTTGAAATACATGATATAAGAAAAATGATCATCGATACAGAACAAATGACTTGCTGCATTTCAATTCCTTCTCTCTTCTCCATTTTCCCAAATTCTCGATCGTTTTTCTACTTGTTTTGTCTCGTTTTTGGATCGTCGTCCACTTATTTTGTCTCTTTATTTTCTTCGCGTCTGTTCTATCCAAAATTTATTATTCGTTTTTCTCTGTGCGCAAAGCAATTACATGTTTTTCTTCGCAAATTCCGCATTTGTTTTTTGTTTTATGCTATAAAGACATAAATTGCGTTGAAAGAAAACAAGTTTGTCGTTCATTTGAAATATTGTTTATAGCCCCAATAAAAACCTATATTAGCGGATGTATCGCGCTCGTAAAAGCGGTCAACAGGGCACTAACTTTGAACAAAGTGAGACCAGTTATCAGATGCACTATCGCATCCAGCATTAGAATTCTCGACAAGCAGATAATATCCAAATAAATTCTCGCCTTCAATTCTCTTTCTTACAATGTTAGTGAAGCTCGAGCGCTTATTTGCGACTTGCGTCGACGTCTCACGCGGCGGGAGACTCGTTCTATTTCTTTTTGGCACTTTAATAACAGCGCCTGCGCCGTCGGTTTTTTTTTCTGCGCGCTTGCTCACTCGCCGAGAAAACCAGTCTCATGCTATACTCTACTTTCCTAATGTGTCCTAATGTGCCCTTTATCCTTTGGAAATGCAGCACTTTTCTCGTTTCTACTTCCAGATGCGTAATGGCGATTTTCTTATGCAACGAGCGAGTCGTTTAAATGCACGGTCGTAATCGCCAGTCTTTATGGCAGTTATTATGCAAAGGAATTATTTGTTGCCATGAATTTGGAGGATCTCGACTGTCAGACGCAATAGCGAAATCGTTTCGAAACGTTAACGACACCAAATTAACTCGTCTCTCTGTCCCGCAGATGCAGAATATTCAAAGCCATCTTCAAGATCCATCGGCGATCCTGTCGAGCCCGCTGCTCCTCCTGAGCCAGGATAAGATAACACCTCTGCAGATAAACATCGACGCAGCTCTCGAGCAGCTCCAAACCGTGCCCCAGTGGACGAATAATTCATCTCTCAGCAACGACCAGCATCTCAGTCCTGTACTGATGCGGGACAAGCAAGAAATGTCTCAACCGACGACCGTCGGCTTCGAAGCTCTTGGCTACGACGACGAGCTCGGCTTCATGAGCGACGCGCAGAATGACGAGCTCTTTCGCGCCCTCGACTCTAGTCTTGTCTGATGAGACGAGCCGCGACCTAGACGATTCTCTTTTGGGGCCTTTTTGATTGTAAAATGTGATTGAAAGTCGATTTGTCTGTAAATATGTGACGCGGAGGAAATTTTATGCTGCAGGGATTTCTTTTCACACCTTCCTCCGATGGGGAAGCGTGCTCAGAATGTGTGAATTTCAATTGATACCATGAGCATGATTATAGATATTTTAGAATTCATTCGTTTTTTTGTTGTTGTTGTTCTCTTCGTTTAGATACTGTTAGATTATTATTTGACGATAATGGATTACCAGGATTTCTTAGGTCCGTAGATTTTGTAAAACAAGTTTATTGGCTAAACTGCATTTTATTGAATGAAATTTACAATGAGCTTCGATGGGAGCTTCAGATAATAATTATGAAAAGGAAAATCGATGTCATGAAGAGCTATTATATAATTGTACTATTATGTTCATAATGTATACGTAAAAGTGTGACATGTAATTTGAACATTATGGCTTGCAGATAATATCATTACAATAGCGTCATTGTATATTATTTTCTTTGTGCTGAGACTTGTAAATGGATTTTGGTTGATTTTTAATAGACGCCACTTGATCGTATATTATTTTCAAGAGCAGGTATGAATGCATTTTTTTCATTCTATTCTTTTTCTGTATTTTTATTCTTTTATTGTGTTAGAATTTTATTATCATGGGAATTATACTGTGCGGGAATAACAGTTGCTTTTAAATCATTTTTACATTATTGTAAGCTCTACCAAGTCCTTTCTTGAAATATCAACCATTTTTCGATTACGAATCAAACGCAGGCAGAGGTCTGTGTAAGTTTTCGTATGTACAAAAGTTCATCATTCGTTGTCTGATATAGTTGACTAATAAGATTACCATATATATAACAACAAAAATCATGTAAAATACTAAAAAAATTATTTTTAGTTGTCAAAATATTTTATAGTTATTATAAAATAAGTATGTATTGTATAAGAGGTAACTAGTATAGCTGATGTTGTTTTGGTTATACTGTTAAAATCATAGAAATTACAATGACACATTTACTGTATAAGTACCTCGTTTTTTTTATTAATTTGAATTTAGATAGGAGTGGATTTTATCTGGGAATTTGTACTTTATATTGTGTCTTTATTACGTCTGTCCGATGATTTGACGATGTCGGTGCGTTTTCAATAGTAGTGACATTTGTCACTAATAAATTGTTAATTAATGACAATTATTAGAATTATTGCAGAAAGGGTACTTTTAAAATTAATACAAACCTTGTATAACGGTGCATTTTCATCCATCAGTAGCAATGTTTATCCCGACGAAATAATTGCTCGATATTCTACGGGGATAGAAGATTTTGTACAAAAGTGGGTTCAAACAAGACAATGTTTTTATTCCAGACAATTCTCGATCGTTTGATCGACCTTTTTGTTACTGCGAAAATTATAAATATAGCTGAGTCCAAGGTGGGAAGAATAAATCAAATCATATATGTATATGCTAGCAATCACTATAGGATTAATAAAAAGAAATAAATTTATATAAGAAAATTATACCGATTAAATAAAATGACTTTACGTTAAATGCACTTTGGAGTGACTGCCATATAAATAAATAAATATATATAATATATATATATATTATATATGTGTATACATATACGAATCAATGAGTGTGGGCAATTCAAAGTCGATGGATGGTATTGAGGTGCGTAATATCATATGTATAGTCGAAGAAAAGAGCCGAAATGTAAATGCGTTGCTCTCGAAACGTTTAATTTCCTGTAACGTGATCTATGTTATAAGGTGTCTAGACATACACTTTGAGTTTCTCTCCGCGCTTGATCGCCGATGACGAATACGAGACATTGCAGCAATTGATTATTTGCACTAAAAGACTTTCTCAAGAAATATAGAAAATGTTATTTTTCATTTTTGTGATGTGACTCGAAATGTTAGCCGTTGTTTACTTACGCGATTAAAGCGAATGTTACCAAATGATGATAATGATGATGAATATAATTGAATAGAGAGGAATCCAAGGTTTTTGTGTATACACAAAGTGTGAAAAGGGAGCATACTCTAAGAGAAATGGCTCTTTTGAATCAAACAGTGTTGTCATAAGGAACATTTTAAATGGATTATCTTAACAGAATATATTTACCACATAAATAATATATAATTATTGATAGCACTATTTCATAATAATTATATATCATTTTATTAAAGAAACTGAAGTAAAATAACCCATTACTTCTGAACTTCAATCAATATAAAGAATCCATTTAAATTCTTTTCCCCTTGATTCAAAAGGTTATTTTTGTGAATGTCAAATATCTCACCTGATGAGGTTCGCAACAATGCTACAGATGAAAGAATATTATTGTGAAGGTTATATAATATTTACTAATGTTAATACAATTATATTTTGCATTTGAAGAGAATACACAATTATAAAACAACGTCTTGTTCAATTAGTGATGATCCCACGAACTTCGTCCACATCCCAAACAGCGCGAATTATTTTTTCAAATTTTGTACTCTTTCGCTCGGTCCGATGAAACGTCCGATAACGAATTGAAATTAAAAATCCGTCATTCTACGCAAAATGAAAAAACAAGAAAATACGCAAAAATTCTCTCGTCACTTGTCTCCCGTGCGCTCATATAACCGCAAGCGCCAGTCAAGAGCTCTCCCCAAGAACTCCATCAGTATAGCAGCAGCAGCAGCCGCGTATAAGTGCTCCACCCACGCAAATGTCAGGAGCGTCAAGGCAGGAGCAGCATCGAGAATGCGCGGTGACGTGAAGCGCCGGGAAGCGTTGTAGCAGGCTGTCTGCGACTTTTTTTCCCCTGTAAACTTTATGTCCACGATCAGCAGTGCCGTATTCTGGCTGAGTCTAGTGGGTATCGTAGGTGCTATTCTACTGTTGGCTTGGGCTTTCATGTTGAAGATGTGGATCGGAGATCACCTGGACCTCGCTGTGCCCGGCGGCGAGGCTTACCTTTGGCCAGGAACGACCGGGCTGGCCGTGGTGCTCGTCGCGCCGGTCCACGTTCTGGGATTGATTGTCGTCAGGAGGAGAAGGGAGAATGGTAGTTTGTTTATCTTTATTAATATTTTATTTTATTTTCTCTTTTTTTTTTAAATTTTTGTCATTGTTTACCGTATCGTCGCGTCAGGCAAATCATCGTCGGACCGGCGACTATGCTTGTACACGTGGCTGAGCTGTCTGTCGGGTCTGATGGTTTTGGGGGCCTGTGCTGGAAGCGCCTACTTCTGGACTCTGTCCCGGCGTCGCGTCAGGTCGGGACTGCAACGCGCGATTCGTCGTTATCCCATCAGTCAGAGCGTCAAGACTCGAGTCGACAGGCTGCAGAGCGAACTCGGCTGCTGCGGAGTCGAGTCCTACGTCGACTGGTTCTTCGTGGATTGGGAGGGACGCCTTTACGAGGATCTACGGGACTTCAATTACTCGCCCGAGGAGTAAGTGCATACGTGTGCACACCCAGGAAATATCGGAAACAACTCTCCCCAAAAATTGTAAACATTTTTTTTTTTTTTTTGAAGGCACACCTACCAGGCCCGTTTTTTCTTGTTTCTTAGGTCATTCTGAGAGAGAAGAAACTCGTGTGCATGGCTAATCGTAGGGTATACGTTTTTCCGGAGCAAAAACGACTCGAAAAAAAAACGAGAAATAATTAACGAAAAAAGCATTCATAGATTTTTCCCTCGAAAACTATGAACTTTTATAAAAATTTCAATACAAAAAAAATGTCTTGAAATTCATCAAAGAATGCTCTGAAATTTCTTCAGATTTTTTAGGGACGTTTTTCGAAATTTCGATTTTTTGAATGTTCGAAAAATTAAAAATTGCGTCAGATTAATCTGACAAAATTTCAGAGCATTCTTTGATGAATTTTAAGACATTTCTGTTGTAATTAAATTTTGATAATAAAAGTCCATAGTTTTCAAGGAAAAAATCTATGATTGCTTGCTTTTTTTATCGTTTCTCGTCTTTCGAGTCGTTTTTGCTCCGGACAAAAAGTATAGCCTACGAGTTGTTTCCGATATTGCCTGGATATGCAGATTTACGCGATGAGCTTGTCCTCGGGATTTGCGTACGGCGCTTAATTATAAGTGAAAATTCGATGTGAAATCGAGGGACGAGGAGATCTCGACGGACGTGCCCTTCTCCTGCTGCTCGCCGGAAGCTGCGGAAGTCTGCGTTCACGAGCACATTGCTCGAACTGATCTCCGCGAGGAGGCTCCCGATCGGCTCACCATCTTTCTCTGGGGCTGCAAGAAAATGCTGCTGGAACGAGCTGATCGAGCCGCCCAGGAGCTGATCGTCTCACTGCTGATTACGTCGGCTTATCAGGCAACGCGATTTTCCTTTCTAAAGTCAATTTCAAAGCTTCTGAGCCTTCCTATTACACGAACGTTGAGAAATTTTGGTAGAGCTTTTTCGGATAATATAAGATTGCAAGATAATGCAGGATTTTTTTAAAGCAAATCGAAACCTTCTAATTATACAAAATTTAAATTTATGCAGAGCTTGAGGGAACGAACCTTTGCGCGAGGGTTATAGGAAAGATACAAAGAAAAACTATTGCATACAGGAAAATCTTCGTTTATTGTCATTGATCGTACAAAAAATTTTTGTAATTCATTATCCGCGAAAAAATTTCTGCAAAAGTCACCGCGAGTCACTTCTAATCGAACGGAAAGCTGAAATTCAATGGATGCTTGCGACCCCATTGCAATCGGAAAAGCTTACCGTCGACGATCACTCAGCTTGCAAATCCCTCCTTTCGCCGAGTAGAGGCAAAGTGGTCCTTTATCGGGGGCGTGCACTCAATCAGTTCGATTTACAGTTGATGCTGTCGATTCTATCGTGTCTCCGTCAAACGCTGAGGAAGCCTGCGAACGTCTGCTGTGAGAAAAGCTTTGTCAAAGGCAGGCTGAGAGCGGGAACTTCTCAGCGCAGACGAAACGAGGAGCTCCAGCCTCTGCAGGTTTGTGTATTTTCCGAGGGAGAGATAGACTTCGTACTCGCTGTGCGCAGCGATAAAAAAAAAGAACAAGAGGAAAAAAAAAGTTTGACGCGGGTGTCTCGTTTAAATGTCATCTCGACGATATACACACGCGGAAACGACGACTCGTCGTCGGATATAGTGAAACGTGCATTTGACAAACTAAGCGGGTAACGTGCAGTTAAGTACACATTTCGCGTCTTGATTGTCGAGGCTGCTTTGGAGGAATGTACGCGTCTCGTCTGTTCTCGTCTGTTATAATGTGTAAATCCACCAAATTTCGGAAACAACCCGGACGGAAAAGTTGTAAAAAATTTTCTTAAAGGTACACCTATCAGACCTGTTTTTTCTCCGTCCTTAGGTCATTCTGAAAGAGACAAAACTCGCGTACATTGCCAATCGTAGGGTATACTTTTTTCCCGGAGCAAAAGCGAGAAATAATTAACAAAGAAAGCATTCATAGATTTTTTTTCTCGAAAACAATGGACTTTCATAAATAATTTTATTAGAACAAAAATGTCTTAAAATTCATCAAAGAATTATGTTCTCAACTTTTCGAAAAATCAAAACTTGTAACGGATAAGTCTGAAAAAATTTCAGAGCATTCTTGATGAATTATAAGAAATCTTTTTTCTTATGAAACTTTTATAAAAGTTCATGGTTTTCGAGAAACAAAATCTGTGAACATAAAACCAAAAAATATTCATATAGGTCGCCATATTATTGAAAAAAAATTTTTGGGCATAACACACCACGGATTCTTTGAATATGGACCTCGAGGCCACCTCAAAAAGAAAAGTGTCAAAAAATAACATTTTTTCCATTATTTTCGATTTTTGTATATTTGAAAATTAAATTTTAGAATATTTTATTCCCTACCATTAAAAGTAACAGCCTTTAATATATAGAAAACAGTCATTCCCGAATTTTCGCTCAGCGAATTCGTTAGATGGTGACTGCTCAGACGTTGAAGTCGAAATCTGTCCTCCGAGTGTAAATGGAAATTGCATGTAATACGTTTTTGCTCCGAAAAAAAGTATTCCCTACGATCGGACATGTACGCGAGTTTTTTTTCTTTCAGAATGACCCATAAGGGACGAGTAAAAACAGGCCTGGTAGATGTGTCTTGAAGAAAATTCTTTGTAACTTTTCCGTCCGAGTTGTTTACGAAATTTCGTGGATTTACACATATATGTACGTAGACAAAAAAAAAATGGTCGACTCTTTAAGACTGATCGCGTGAACGAGGTACATTTTTAAAATCAACATTCCCGCTTGGATATAACTGCGCAATTAAATTCACAACAATTAACGAGCCAATTAACGGCACGTGCGGGTCGCGCGCTCCGAAACTGCACGAAATTCGTCTCTTTAACGCGCAATCGCGCGAGTTTGACGCACGTCGATTATACCCCCGTTATACCGCTATAACGCAATGCACCCGCACTTTCTAAGGCTTGCTCCCCGCCGGAGCGCAGCGCTTACAAGACGTCGTCGAGCGAGAGCCTCTACGCGGCGTCGTTGAGCCCCGAGGAGAAAAGGGCTCCGCGCATGCAAATGAGCAGACGTCGCGTCGAGCCTCGACGTAACAACGACTCAACGATGTGTGACGCCGACGCCGACGACGACGACGACGACGACGAGGAGGAGGAGGAGCAGCAGCTTCTCGAGAGGAATTTCAATGCAAACGATAAGTTTGCGAGATTTCACGGCACTTTGCAGGTGATTCTTCTCCGCTCTGTACATGAAACGACGAGGGGGGAAAATTAACGATGGGAAAATCGGTGAATTTTCGCAGGAAGCTTGGGAGAAGCGCAGAATGAGAGAGGCTTGGATGCAGAAAGCTGCGACGTCGAGGAACTCGATGCGGTCGGTGTATAGACGCGCGTATGCGGATTGATTGCGCGATGTGGAAATCCCTCGATGTTGTTCGGTAAATTTGCTTTCGTCTCATTCCGTAGCAGACAGGAGAGGCGCAGGTGTCCCGTGCATCAGGGTATCCAGCCCAGCTGCTGTCCGGTACACGGCAATGTTGCTAGACAGTGATTTCAGTAATGGAATGTTGGAGGATGTTCGAGTTTCATAGGTATATATGTGAGTATAGCCTTTGAATTTGTTGGATGCTTCGTGCGCGTGGCGGTGACGATGATGATGATGATTGTTAAGTAAGTCTGTGGCAGTTAACAAGAAACAAACTTTATTTGCAGCACATAGGAAAGATAAATACATGTCTCTTAATGTACAGGTTAAATCAACTGAAAAATAAAATTGAGACGAGAACTTGTTTGAGACTTCAGTTATTAGGGTACTTTAATATACAATCCTTAATTCTCTATTATCGAGAAGTAAATACATATGCATTTACAATATATAGAATCTGCGAGATCGTCTGCCAGTTTATTCATAATTTTTTGCTTGCCTTTTTTTTACTTCGCCATTATCATCAGCAAATGTGTTTTTTTTTTATCTTAATTTTTTTTCCTTCTGTATTATTAACATACGTATATTTATATTTATATATTCATTATGTATATTCTGTATATTATGTATAGTGACGCTGACGAAATCTAGGGAAAGCCAATTTACCTCTCAGAATTCGCACACATTTACGTTTTTTTTTTGCTCTACTTCGCGCGCACGCTCTCTCGCGATATGCGTGTTTTGGACGCTCTTCTTCACTCTCGTACTCCGTCACATTTCATTCATTCTCTCGCTCGCTCTCTTTCTCTCTTTACTTAGCTAATCGTTTGTTATTTTTTTTTATATTTTTGTTATACTTGTAAACTTTTGTTTCGTTTTGTCTTTTGTTTCACCTAAATAATGTGGCCCCCACCTGCGTCCTCCCCCCGTGATCCTTCGGGAAAAAGTCGAATGGACGGCGGAGGACGAGTTTGTTTGTTAGTTTTGTTTGTTCTTTTCCTGCACGATCTTCCCCGATCGTTCGACGCGTCGTCTGCTTACATTGGTTTTTTTTCTTATTATACGCCTGCCGGACCTTCGAGGTCGAACTCTTTTATACTCATACCATTTTTTTAATTGAATTTCGTACAATCACGCAGCTATACGGTTCTGAGTACAATGTGTGTGTGTTTACGTATGTGTTTTAAATCTGTATATAAGGTATTTTCTCGTAATCAATCGTGTATAATCAATTTTTGTTTTCCGAAAGCGTTTGACCGTGTGACTTTTGCACTTGCCGAACAGTCCTCGAATCTGCAGATCGAAAAGTTAGGATCGCTTACAGCATTTAACTATAGAGACATTTAAGACTAAAATATATTATAGAGATATTTCATTTTTTTTAATTACTCATTGCTTTTAGCTATAATAATTATATGCGGCATCATTGTAACGATTAATTAATGTGAATTTGCTTCGGGTTGTTGTTTTTCTTTTATATAAGATTAACGAGCAATAAATGGAAGAAATTAGCGATTACTTTGCTCTTGCGAATAAACTACACCGATATACAAACTTTTATATCATTAGAAATTCATTTTATAAATTCAAAAAATCCTCACTTATACGTCTACGCATAATATTCAGCGAATGAACTAGCTCTCCCGCACCTTTTGCCTTCTGAAATTCTTTCTTATATAAATCGACGCGCGTCGCGATAATAAAATTTTTGAAAATGGCTTTCTTTAAGAAACTGTGACGTACTTATGACAGTCGAGTTGTCCGATGAACGGCAGATTCGAGAAATCGCTTCGCTTCATTGCATATACGATCGCCGACACACAGAGACCCATTTGCGCACAATTACTGATACGTGTTATATATGTTTTTGCGTTGCTCCTTCGTTTATCACAAACGTTTGTATTTTTTTTTCTTTCTTTTTTGTTCATCTACGTCTACGCGGCTATTGCGTGGCTAGATTAACGGACGACGAGTCTCTTTTTGTCAGCTTGCAGCGGCAAAGACTTCGTTATCGAAATTCTCCCCGGTTCGCTCGCTTTATAGGCATCCGTTCTTCTCTCCTCGTTATACGCGCATAATTTTTCTCTCCTTCTTATTTATCTATTTTTTAATTTTTTTATTTTTTCATTCGCGATATTAACGAGACGCCAGAGCCCGCGATTTGACGCCGCGAAGGCAATTCCTCTCGTCCCAGATGCGATGCGTGCATAAGTATATTTTCAAAGCGTATATAGAATAGAGCTTCTTCGAATAATAAGAGGAAGAAAAACGAAAGAGGCCTTCTCCGGCGTAATATTTATCCTGGAAAATGTATTCATCAAAGAAAGCCCCTCGAGGGGGAGAATGGGGGAAAGGCGGAAGAAAAACGCCCGAGCTTATCCTTCGACATACATCGCGTCAAATCCGCCGGCAGCGCGCGCTCGCGAGAACGTAATAAAAATTCAAAACGAGGCCAGTTCCCGCTCTTTCACTCTGCTCATGGTCTCCCTCTCCTTTTTTCTCTCGCACACTCTCGCGCGCGTGCAATAATTCAATTCACATTTATGCTTCCCTCCACCGTCGACACTACATTTTATACAATTTATAATGCGTATAGAATATATATGCGTGTGTATGTTGCGGACACTATATACTATCAGCGCACGTTGTGTATAAATCGTTCGAGTTCAATCAGCCGCTCGCCTTTCACCCTCTCGCGCATATATACCCGACACTGATATAGATAACTATCTGTAACGCCGCTTTCATCGCTCGCAAAATATTTAATACATATACATATATATGTATATACTGTGTAAGCGCGCGTCCCGCGGGGAAAAATCATCGTCCTCGCATATTGATCGCCAATTACATGTATAATAGGCCTGATACGTACATAGAATTCTTATGGAACATTTAAACTGTGTGTGGGTGGGTGTGTGTGTGTGCGCGCGCGTGTGTGTAAGTATGCAATGTGCGTGTATGTGTGTAAAGTGCACGCAGGATAAACGAGAGAATTACTCAGGTGTATAGAGCAGGATAAATTTTTCTCCCGCAGCACCGCGTCGCTAGATCGTCACTTTTTAAACAGTGGGTCAAGAGCGTACGAAAGAGCGCGCGCGAAAGCTCGGGGGCGGGGGGAGGGAGCAAAAAACCGAGTCGCTACGTGAGCAAGGATGAGCCGAGGGAGAGGAGGGTCTCGTAAAAATTTCGAGGTGATTAGCGAAAATTTAACGAGTCCGGCCTCGCACTCTTTCTTCTCCTCGCGCGACACGACAAGTCGTCGTCGCCGTCCTCGCGTCTCTCCCGCGAGCGATCGATCCCTTTGCCTATAAGCGGCAGCTCCGCGCGAGCCGCGCAGTGCCGAAATAATACTGATAAATCAGGCGAATGAGCGGATTGTTCCGCGGTGCACTCGCACGCTCGTAAGGGAAATTAAGTATTTCGCGCGTTATTAAGGGGGACAACGAATTGGGACGGTTCTTATTGAGTTCGGTGTTTATGTGTACATATATGCGCGCGTGTATGAGTAAGTGTGTGAGTGGGTGTGGGTGTGGGTGGGGGGGGGGGGAGAGGGCGTGAACGTGTAACAGTAGAAAAAAAACCAAGGAAATCGCGTATACAGTTCCCCAAGGCTGACTTCGCTCGGAAACTCTCTTTTTCCTACAGCCGCATTTCACGCAAGAGTTCCACCTCGGAAATTGGCGTACAAGGACTACAGTAACATACACATATCGAATCATCACTTGTCTCACGCGCTTTCGCTCGCTCGCTCTCTCTCTCTCTCTCTTTCTCGCAATTACATTTCGCTCGCTCTCTTGCTATATCGATTCTACAATTTTTTTTTTCTCTACAATACATGTACAAGCCTCTGTGTAAATACAATAATGTACAAGTTTTTTGTTTTATTTTTTCGTCGTCACATATGCTCTGTGTCTTATTATTGTTGTTGCTGTGGTCGACTTAGTCCTCTCTAATATTCTCCGGTTGTGTTTATGCCTGATGCGACTGCACGTACACGTGTTTTCTTCAACAGCTTCATCATCATCATCATCTTCTTCTTCTGCTTCATATTCTCGGTCTCCTCTCTTGAGGGATACAGTTGTACGCGCTATACATAAGGGATTGCGCTGCAACTGCTGCCGGGCTGTGTGTCATTTTTCTTACTTTATTCTCGGCTCGCTGCGCTCGTCACTTGATTCATTTAAGTAATAAACTCCTCCTTGCGCAAACCACGCTCAACTTCTTACCCCACACTTTTTCGTTTTACAAAAGAGAAAAGAGGCGAAACTAAAGGAGAGTCTCCGCTCGTTAAAAACTCGGCTCGTACTTTCGGTTTTTCTCGTTATACCTGCTTCTCTCTCTCTCTCTCTCTGCTACTACTACTACTACTACTACTACTGCTGCTGCTGCTGCTGCTGCTTCTACCCCCTCATCGTCCGCTTCTTTGTTCCTCGTGCACATTTAGCGTTAGAAATTATACGCGGGGCTGTGTGTAAAGCAGCACCTGCGTCTTCCCTCCCTGTCTCTCACTTTCTTGGCGGAATTTCTTCCCTATAATAAGCTACGTACATAACTCCTCTACTATCCTGAGCAGCAACGATACAACGACGCTCGAGACGATGGTCGAGTCTCGTTTACAATAGTGTATATATATATTTTATTGTTATCCTGGTCATTCGTTCTCTCTCTCTCTCTCTCTCTCTCTCTCTCTCTCTCTCTGTATAATGCGATATATAATGCTTTCGAAGTGCTCATCGTTTATCTTTTGTACACGTACAATTACACAACTCAATGGGAAATAACGCTGTGCTCGTCTGTGTAAGTTTGTGCGAACGCGCTCGAAAAAGTTTTACAATACATTGTATATGTATATATATACTCGCGATATAAATACGTACGGAATTATAACATGCGACGGACACGCGTTTCATCGAGCATCGTCCCGCACCGACGATCGTAACCCGTGATATCAATGCACTTAAAAAGATCGTTGTTCTCCATGTGATTTCATTAGTTTATTTACTTTTTTTTGTTTGTATTTGTTTCTATATACTTTTAAACATATTTTTTTTGTCTCACGTTTTACCGCTTGCTTTTCTCCCCTTTTGTTACTCGTTTTACAATAAATATATATCGATAATGCAAAGAGACAAAAATCGCGCCTCTACGCGGCGAGACGTAATACAATTGTTGAATGTAATAACAAACATTATAAACGCACTGCTGGGGGAAGAAGAGGGAGGGGAGAGGAAGTCAAAAAGTCGTCCGCGTTTACGCGTCTGATATGCAGGATATACATCGTAAAGGTGGTAGTGTGTGTGTGTGTGTGTATGTGTGTGTGTTTTCTCGTGTTGGTTATCGTTATAATAGAACTCTGATAATCGTTCCGCGAGAAAAAAAACTATGCGACAGGCGCGGCCTAGGCGCGCCCCTAATTAGAAAAATCGTCGCCGTAAAGACAAATTTCTAGGATAGTAGAGGAAAAAACGACTTTTTTTTTGCTTTGTGTCATAATCGTACAACTTTTATAATATTTAATTATTACTGCTTATTATATTCGTTACTTTTTCTTTGCTTGCTTGTCAATGTACTTTATTTTTCCATGCTTTGAGGTTGCGGGTTGTTGTATTCGTGTGGTGTAATGTCTGCTGCAATACACGCTGTAAGATAATGAGACGGGGGAGTATACACAATAAGATATGACGTTACTTTGCTTTAAAATTATTAATTTTTTTGTATATAACACGTAGAAAGAGAGAGAGAGAGAGAGAGAGAAAGAGAGAGGAAGAGACAGTAATAGTATAGTGTCGTCGTCGATGCGTGGACCGAAAGTGACGATGGAGTATATAAGATTATTTTCAATTTGAAACTTTGCTTGTCCTTCCATCGTCGGTTTTCAATTTTCTGTCGATAATATCATAAGGGTCTTACGAATGAGAAACGAGAACGATCAAAGGCACGTAAAACTGAGCCGACTCATTGCCATACAAATATATATTATTACATCGTATCGTTATGTATATATAAATCGTTTATTAATTTTTTTTGTTAAATCACTTCACCTCTGCTCAATATATAGCATTCTCCCGTCTCTGCTCCTCTTTCTCTTTCTCTCCCGGTCGGGGTAAGCGCTTGCTTCGAAAAAACCCGATGCACTATATATACGACACACGAGGAAAAAATCTGCATGCGCTATACATGTATGTGTTTTCTTGAATGCGCTTTTTTTCTCCGTTGTTTTGCCGAGGCGCTGTCGTGGTCGAAGTCGATCAAGAAGAGATTCTACGCGACATTTTTAATATTATCACACGCTGCAGCGTATGTAGATGAGTGTGCGTGTGCGCGTCTGTGTGTGAGTGTGTCGTAAACAGTGGAGACGCGAGCGTCTCGTATACTTTTTACAGTAGGTATATGATTCCCAGAGTCAAAGGTGTACACGATAGACTGCGGAGTATCCAAAGGGATGAGGGGGTGGGGAGGGAGAGAGAGAAACTTTACATGCACATCCGTAAGAATGGAAATTTAAAAAGAGTCGTAGACTTTGTACTCGTGAATGAAAAATGACCGGGGATCAAAAGCGCTCCAACTGCGTAAGCGCAGCGCGTGCTTACGTTGTGGTGGTGTACTGCACGTACAATGCGAATGAACGCGAACTCATGGGAAAAGCAAGTAACGCAGCCTGCGCACGTGTGTTTACCACGCTTATCGTTAACTAATAATCGCGAAAAACGACGGCTCGAAACGGAAAATAAATCGACGACGCAATTTTCGCCTTCTTATGTATTATATACGTATACAATAATAATCTACGAGTCCGTTCGTCGTCGTCGTCGTCGTCGTCGTCGTCGATCGATCGATTCGCAACGCAAGATGTACACAACATAAACACGTCTAGTAAGTAATTACGCGGTGGGTGAGTTCTATATATGTATATGCATAACGTGTACAACGTACGCGTACACAGCAGTCGCGCAGCACAGGCTAGACGACGCTGAATTACTTATTAATTTTCCGTTCAAATGGGTGCGCGCGCGCAGTGTGTCGTGGACACGTGTACACAAATGTATCAATGTATTCTCCACAGTAGTTGTAGTCGCAGCGAGGATAATCCACTCCCTCGCGGATCGCCGACGACTCAATAATACCATTAACCATAAAATTACAAGAATAATTATAATAACAATAGTTTCAAGTTATACAGGATTATACAGAGCGCGACGAAATAATCAAGGTTACAGCGGTAGAGATAGTAGAGTAGATATACATAGTAATAATGGTTGTTGTTGTTGTTGTTGTTGTTGCTGTTGCTGTTGTTGTACGCAGAGAGCCACGTGAGGGGGTGGCCTGATTGTGCATTCCCTGCGTGTGAGGAGAGTTTAGATAGTTGCTGTTGTCGTCGGGTGTAAGTAGCGGAGGCCCGCGCAAGCACGCGCTTAGTTTTTTTTTCGCTTTTTGTGTATATAACAATAATGAATCGGCGGCCCTCGTTTTTATTATTTTTTCGTTTTGGTTTTCTCTCTTCGTCATCGTTATCATTATCATTATTATCGCTCGCGAATTCAGTGTTTTCCGTTTGTGTGTGTGTGTGTGTGTGTGCGGGTGTGTGTGTGTGTGTGTGTGTGTCATCGTCATCGCCGTCCGGGTTTGCGCTGCTATCTCGCTGGGACGTCGACTTATTTCAGCAGCTGGTGAGCCCGCTCGTTCGCAACCCCTATCCTCGTCTCGTTCGACTCGCCCTGGAAAAGCGGAAGAAGAAGAGGGGGATGTGCCCTCGTTAGTCGTGGACTTTTGCTCCGCTGACACGGGGCACTGCAAATGCTTTTGTGTCGTTGTCGTATACACATGTATATATACATCGGATTGTTATGGAGATAGCTGTCGTTCACTTCGTTTTTTTTTTTAGTCCAGCTTCTCTCGCTTTGTATATTACTTATGTGCGTGTGTGTTTGTATGTTTCGTTCTCGGCTGATGTTTTCATTGATACGAGTTTGGACTTATGTATTTATTTTATTTTTCTGTGAATAATGTATACTCGATTTTGTTTACTACCATATGCGTGGGTTATTGTAGCTACACATCAATCGCATGCACACATGGGCAACGCATAATATGTCTTAATACATAGGCGTCTACTGCAGCAGCTTCTTCGTCGTCTTGCAATCGTTCGCGTCTTCCGATACACCGCGGCCGACGTTGAAGTTCGCGGTAGAGCGCGGCTTCAGTTTAAAAATAAAAGAGAAATATGAAAATCAATGGACGCCGTTCAATAACTTAACTGGCTCTCTCGCGCAAACGTTGCTCTGACTCGAAAGGGAAGTTAAGAAAATAACATATATGGGCTCGAACGTAATTGTGCGGCGAACAATACTTGACGCGGCCAAGCTATGGGAAGAAAATTGTAATAAAAAAAAAAATTGCTAGTAGCACACACGAAGCTATGTATGCGTCTTTTGGTCGTACACACCTAAACACATATCCACACGTTGTGTATACGGAATTTTGACATACAAACACAAACGGGGCTTAAACAGCTGCACAACAACGCTAAAACATTTACAGTGTTCCTAGTGCTTACTTTGCAAAATGAGAGCCGAGATTCAACGCTCGCCGTTGTTACAGCTATAGAGCATTATATGCGTGTTGGAGTAAAGGACGTCGTTAAAAATCGGTCATTTCACACAGTCGTGAGCGACACGTCGATGCCCTCGCGTTGCCGAACAGCGACGACATACATAACCTATCGATTGTTTTTATCGAATTCTTGCTGAATCGATGGGTATTCGTCGCTTCTAATGTAATCGTCGGCGCGTATATTCTGGCGCAAGAAGTCTGTTATTCGGAATGCGAGCGTACGAGTGTCGCTTTGTGTACACGTGCGAGTAAGTCCTTTTGAAAATGGCACTCGTCGGAGCAGTCGAGAAATGGCCTGTTTTCAAAAAAAAGGAGGCGCACCTTCCGTACTTATACTTGATTTATGTTTGTTCGGTATACAGATTCTACCCTGCGACAAATTTAGTATTAAGTGCTTCGTGTTGCACTTTTTTTTTGCGAACTTGCAAGTTCGACGTTTCGAGATGAAAATTTTGGCAAAAAGTAAGCCTGTTATTCTACGATGAAAGTTCACAGCAAAGTGCTTGGACTTGTTGAATTTAATGAAACGATTCTTTGAACTTGATTCGCTGGACGGATTAATTAGGTCTTTCTTGTTCCACAAGAATAGTTTTTTTTACAGTGAAGGATCGAATGGACGAAACAAAGCAAATTTGGAGGGTGTGCTCCCCTTTCTGAAAACCATTTTTTCGACCCCTTGAAGCGCCGATTTTAAAAAGATTTACACGTATGCGTACATGGATAATATATGGTCAACTATAATCGACTACGGTTATAGTATTCTAGTCTAATAATCTATGACTAATATTACTAATCTACTTAAACAACAATGATTATCACAAACCTCGATTTGGTCATTATACAGTAAAGAATATATATATAGTATTGCACGATATATATTATAATACATTCCACAATAATACGTGTTCATATATATATATGATCATATATATATATAACATCTCTCGTGTCGATCGCATGTATTAGTAGAATACAATATATCAGAGTTAGTTGGAATAGATATGTGTATTGCATACAAAAGTATATAATTGATCGACGCGTAATATAATAATATAGCGACAGACAAACGAAAGTAGGGGCTCCGAGTTTTGCATTGAACCTCGCCGTGCAATCAAGTACGGGAGGTTGCAAAACTGGCGAAACCCCTTCACTGTTATATATGACATATAATAATCGTAATGATAACCAGTACACAGTATATAGTATATCATATATGTACACCCGTCAGCAGTAGCATGTGTATATACATAGCAAATGTACACATAGAGCATATGTGCGCACTGCTGACGTAAATATATATATATATATGTAGATATATATAGGTTATAATATATTTTTTTTGTACAGAAAAGGTGTGCCTCTAAAGCAACAGTAACAAATACACATATACATCACAGACACAGAGACATACCGGTATATTGTCACGGCAGTAAAGTATATTAGGTGTACATATACGCATATTATAGGGTAATCATACTCATGGTAACATCTGTCTGCCAAGGGGTGGGTGGGGGGGGGGGGTTTACGTATAGGACACATACAACATGAGCAAAGAACATCGAGAGCGAGAGATGCCTGACCTTGCGATTGATCCTGTCGATCTGGCGATTCTGATTCTCGAGCTCGCTGCCCATGTCGATGGCCATGTTCCTGAGATTGCCGATCATCGTGTTGACCTGGCCCATGTTCTCCTCCATCTCGTTCTCGCGGGCGTCGTTCGTTATCTTGCCGATGTAGCCGCCCTGCGGACCGAGACCGTTGCGCTCGTCCATCACCCGCTGGGGCTGGTTGTTCACGACCTTGCCGTCGTCGTTGCCCTTCCACGTGCCCTCGTCCTCCTTGAAGCTCGCACCCCTAAGTGCAGCCAACGCCCCAGTCAGTCTCAGCAATTTTTTCCTCTCTCTTTCTTTCTTTCTATTTTTTTTGTTTTTTTTTTTGTTTGTTTGTTCACCGCTTTCCTCTCCCTTTCTTTTATCAGCTCTTTTTGCGTTCGGCTACACACACACACACACACACACAGATACTCACACACAGAATTCCCCGACTGCGTAATATACTCTTTTTTTACCCGGCTTCGCATTGTGTGGAGATGGGTGTAGCGGGTATACCTGTAGTCCGGGGGGGTGGAAGCGATCGATTCCGGTGGTACAGCGCGAGAAAGCCGAGTGGAAAATTGCGTTTCGAGTCCTTCCGGGCTTTTTGCCCCCGAAATCAATTTCATATTTATGGGCTGACAACCGAGAGATTTGACTCGCGCGACTGAATTTATCGAGTGTGGCTGCAGCCAGACTCGATAATAAGAGAGAGAGGACCGAACTCCGCGCATAATCTGCTACTTCAGAATCTTATATTTGGGTCTTAAATTTGAATTGATTATGCCTATCAGAATAATTTGAAAAAAAAATTTGAATTACACTAAGCGAACGACCAATCAGATGACGCAAAATGCACGTTCTCGACATTGGGAACTTTCAGATAGGATATTCCTTATCTATCTTTCCGATGCTACACTTGGTCGTCGAAGTCGTATCTATTGTATCTTAATTGAATTAAATCGTATCCTAAATAGCATCCGCGTGATTCGAAGCTGTTGGAAAGTAGCCAAATTTAATTTTCCGCGATCACAACACTTTCTTCCCGCGGATGTTCCTCTAAGCGCTGAATTCGGTGCAGACAAATTTAATTTTCAATCCAATCTTACACTTTTCAAATACATCCCAGAATAGAAAGCGTACTTTATTATATCTGTCCCGCCGAAATGGAAAAAAGTGCAACATATAAATGGCAAGTTTATTTTTTTTACCGGTTCGAGGGGTATGAACTGAAAACTTATATGCTGGTGTGCAATAAAAAATTGTATATACTAATTCACTCGGGAATAAAGGTGGACCGGTTAAATATGCGGATCAGCCGTAAGAATTTAGTGAGCCTACATTATTCCTTTGGTGCATAATACACTGTGCGTAGTATAACAATTTGTAAAACACGTTTACAACGGTATATCGCGTGTAGAGGACCGTATTCTACGCATACTATATGAGAAATGCTTGAAAAACACATACTTGTTGCAGGGAAGAACGCAGAGTCCGCAGCATTTCTCCATCCCCGTCAAGTTCTTCTCAGCCTCGCGCATGTCGGCGTTGATCTGGTCCATTCCCTCCTCGATACGGTCGAGTTGCTCTGTTTTGCACCAGCATACGATAATTTAATATCATCGTAGAAAAATGACATCCTTCGCGAGGCTACACGATTATTTTTTCGGAGCACGAAGTACATTCGAAAAATTAAAGATGCGCACTCAAACTTTCTCCGCGGGAGCTATCTTCGATAGGATTTCGTGCCCCGAAGCACGACGCGCTTACGTATGCAAAGGTCAGCGAGACAGTGTATAAGTCGTTTGGCTCTTCAATGAGAAAAAGTCAAAGAGAAGCTGCGATTAAAAAAACAAGAGAAAAAGACAACATTAAACATAAGAGCGAAGTGTCCACGGTGTGTATATAATGAGAATCAAGACGCACATATATAATAATACAGGAGCACGCCCCACCACTGGAATCGCAGAGGTCGAGTCCACTTTTCATCGGAATCCCACCGCGGAGAGGAGGACGAGAAGATATTCATCGAATACATAAATTCCCTCGGAATACGCAGTCGTCAAAGCCGATAGTCTCATTAATCGCAAATCAGCCCCGAGCTATATACGCGCGTGAATACACGAGTGGCACAGGTAATTAACGCATCGCAGCATGGATATCCGCTGCAGCGAAGAACGAATAATCACCGCGTTTCCTCCCCGCCTCGGCCCGCGTGATATCTATGTATATTGCTTACGTCAATAAAAACGGTTCGTCCCCTGCGATTCCGATGCCTCGTCATAATTTATATGAACACACGCTCGCGCACAATGAAACGAAAATACATAAATAACAGATACTCTTGTCACACAGAGCCGAGCGTTTCATTTGTATATATAATATATTATAGGAAAAGTGTTGATGTTAAGAAGTAAGTAAAATAACTTTATTCCACCCGAGCTTTCGAATACCTATGTAGCATTCCTTTCCAAAGGCTGTCAAGGAATAAAGTTACTTTACATACTTCGGTGGATCATGGTTTCTCTTTAAACCCCCAATTTATATGAAAAGCCTTTACGTATTAAGTAAACGATTGAATCACGTAAAATGTAGGGTAATAGATAAATTGGAGCTTCAATATTTCTATATAGTTGCGCGCGTGAAGATTTCCATAAACGAGACTTCGAGATCGACGAGCCGACAAATGGGCCGACGAATCAATTTTCTCCCTCGGCTTTTGACGCGTGCTCTCGGCTCTCGAGTCGCTAATTAGCTTTATTTGACATTTCATTCGATGCACAAGTCAAAATGCATGACGTCGTCGCGATGTATCTATTTCTGACGCTTTCATCAGCTACTGCGCTACAAAAAAAAAAAAAAAAAGAAAAAAGAAAATGAGATAGGTCGATGCAAAAAAAAAACAGTTTTAACGAGGGTTCCGTTAAAAATAGTCAATGTTATGTAATGGCAATTACAAGTCGATCGCGTCAAAGTTTGCAAAAAGATTTTCAAGGGCGCGAAAAATCGATGCTTTAAAAAATAAATGCTTTAAAGAATAATTGAACGCGACTCACGGAGAGAAATCTGAAAAATATGCAGAGTATGCAGAACCATGCAGAATTTACATTGCACCTAACACACCAAATGCGTATATAAATATTATAGATATACACATGACACTTAGCATATACACTTGCGAGAATTCCCGAGTATGTAGATTCAACTGGTCTCGTTAGACGATTCATTAAATTTGCAAACGTCTCAGATTTCGAAGATCCGATGGAAATACAGAGCGGAATATGAAATAACTTTCGAGTTATACGTCCCACTGACCTTTGCACACAGCCTCGAGCAAAAATCAAAATTATTAAAAATAAATCCTAGAGATATGTATGAATATTGGAGCATATAATGCGTTTGCAATATTATTACAGCTATTTCTATACATAAAAAAAAACATATCAATAGTGATACGAGTGACGGATAAATCTATATTTAATATATAAAACAGAAAGTGGTGGTAAGTGAGGGAGTGAGCTACGGTTATATATAGATATAAGTCTGAGCGTTGGCCGTTAAGGTGTCAGTGAGCATGAATTCAGTATTATTCCGTATTATCAGTTTTTTTAGTTTTCCCTAGTTTTCCTTGCGTTTTCATTGACAGAGCAAGACAGCTATATGTTAGTATAGAAATAGAGAAATTGCTTTGTTGTATTTTTCTTACAGTTCTCGCTGTTGTTTAGTCGTTTGTTAATCTTCTATGTATACACTACGGTTATACATATGTATAGTTAAAGTTCTCGAAAAGCTCGAGAGGTACTGGATTTTAAAGTATTCTTAGACTTGCTATTCCGTCGTTATATTAATCACACAAAGAACCAGCAAATATAAAACATTAAAATAAAAAAGGCTGTATTATTTTTTTAATTAATTTGTAATATTTTTCTTGCATTGCGGTTATATAATTGATTATATCATGCGAACGACATAGAAAGAAATACGATTACCACTTATCTTCCAGTAAAACAAAAAATTTATTGCTTGACTTTCCCTTCAAACACGTTCCTATTGTATACCCCTTGTTCATTTAGCGAAATACTCGCATGTCCATACATAAAAGATAAAAATTTCGTATGCAAAGTATACGACTTCGATTATGAATCTGTAAAAGTTGTGTGAATAAAACTGTGCGTTTTCATATTATGTGTCGTCAGTGCGTTTCACTTTCCTCATAATAATTAAACTCGGCGCTTGTTTTTGGGCTTTGTCGTCTGTATTTCGTTTGTATTTCGTATATATTACTCTGTGATCTGTAGTCCATTAAATCTACGCAAATTAAAGACTCTTTGCGTTATTTGACTTTAAAAAATAACAATAAATAAATAAATTAGTGGAAGAACAAAATTTTTTATTAATTTAAGTTTAAGGTTGCATCGTCAACTGCAGAACTGTAATTGAGATTAATAATGGCGCGGATATTCTATAATGGAAAAGCTTTTCGCTTGTAAATAATTATTTATCAATACGTTTCGAACTTATTTACAATGTTGTTCGTAAATGTAACGAAACAAAACCTGCAATCCTTAACTCAGTCTACAGTTCCGTTTCAGCAAGCAATACACCCTTAACAATGAAACGCTTTGTTCTTTCGAGATAACTGGACTGTATTCATATGAAAATTTATCAAAACAGTATACACATCGCAGAGAGTCAAAAAATTCTAAGTTTGTATATTATATTTGTAAAAGTTATTTAATAGAGAAAGGCTAGAGATAGATTGGCTTACCGCCTTGCTCGTCCAGCATAACGAGGGTTTTCATCCCGACCTCGTGGCTCTAAACAGGCACAACCGACCAATCAAACAGTGACGTAGAGAAGCATTACTCGACATTGTCATCGAGAGATAGATAGAGAGCTATAGCACGTCGCGACTCTTCGCTCTGACAGTTCAGCTATTTTTTGTTCAGCTGTCCAAAACCATCTCCGAGAGAGAACGACTCTGCTCCTTTTCCAACAAAATACAAGAAAAAAAATCCTCAAAGCTTAGTGGATTTTTTTTCAGCCACCTCCATTCCTCGGAGCCTTGCGAAAATCAATGACGGAAAAAAGCATATCGTGAATTGGCTAGAGTCACGTCGAGCGAAGAGTCGAGTGCGCGTCTCCTTCCGTCGCCTATTTAAGCCCTTTCTTTTCGTTTTACTTTTCGACTTTGCTTTAGCATTTTTGCGGAGTCGTTAAGATCGAGAATTCATCTAACTAGAAAAAAAACTTCATTTTTAGGTTTCAAAATACATTATATTAGGTGTATAACTCTAGCAGCGGCTACAGATTCTTATGATCAATATTACACTATATCGATAATCACGGTAACGCAATGATGGAGCCCTATATAAGACGTAAGCTTTTTCTCATCCACAAAAGCACGCACTCTCTCGCACTCACACATTTACTCACGTATACGTAAATAATACAATCTACCCACTATATGTAGCGCCATGATTGAGGATAGTAAATAAAACAACAAAACGCACGGTTGTATTCGTAATAGAGGTACATATAAAAAAATACTGCGCGCAGAGCTTTTTAATAGACGAGGTAACATTATGAGGGATTTATATAATACGAATACGACTAGATCACACGAACATGGTACAGTAACTGGGGTAATGATCGCAGTAATGCATGTCAACCATCGTTTCATATACGTGAAAAACTTCAAATCAAATTTTACTACAGGGCGATCGTTAATTAAATTATGAATATGTAAGTTATATATAATCGAGTGTGAATGAGGAAATCTTTATGATATGAATTATATGAGAAAAGTTTCAGAGCTCGATTAATTCAATGCTACCATAGACATATATGGCATGGAAAAAACTGAGCTCTAAATCCTCTCTTGACTACGCGCACGTATGCATACGGATAAATACACGTATATATGTATATGTAACGCGAAAAATAAAGGATTCTCTTTTTAGGTCAAGTTCACGTCGTGACTGCTGTGTATAATACAGGTATACGTACGTGCAGTAGCAAACTAGATTTTCGTCTTTTTATCTTGATACACGTTTACAGCTTCAGCGAGTCTCTGTATGTAAGATACATGTATTATATAGTTGGAGAAGGGACAGAGATTTTGCACAACCAAAAATTGCACACGTACGTTCGGTGAGCGTGTATACTGTATATGTACAATTCGAGTTTGGCGTAGACTCGCTTATTATATGTAAAAGTACAGCTGTAAAACATATACATACAGTTTGTATATACACGTATGTACTGCTGCACATAAAATGAATAGATGATATGAAAAATATGAAATTTGATTCCAAGACGGGTAAAGGGAACAAAAAGAGAGATAAAGAGATGTTGGTTAGAATAGATGCAAGTACGTGAAAGAGGAGTTACTCTCTCGCTTTGCACGCGAGGCAAAATTAGGCAAATTATGTCTACAAGCAATTATTAGTACGTGCTTGAAAATTTATAGGATTGATTAGAATAAACGTACAACTACAAGATTAGAGATGCCAACATTACCAATTGTCTTTTAGTTCCGAGTTAATGTCAGGAAGCGATTTTACGCGAGTTATTGTGACATCGTCACTTCGGAACGACGCGGCGTTTCACGAGCTTTGTTGTAATCTATACTTGCGCAATAATATTCACAAATTCCCGTGTGTTAATTCAAACAAAGGTCTCAATATTCGTATGAGGATTATGGAGTTAGTAATCTTTGTTATTACAAATATATTATATACCATTATCAGGCAATAGTTATCCCAGAGTTAATCCATTAATAAATTGTCTGTTAGCTTCGTTAATTCGATAGCTATTCATTTTCTGCTTACCCCCTTGGTGGTCTAGCATCGTCAGTGTATTCGCTCCAATTTCCTCGCTCTACAAGAATAACATATTTAATCCACGACGTTTGCAAACGAGGCCAAACAGTATTGGGTATACGAGATTCGATAAATAAAATATAAGATCATAATAAAACATAGGCATGGGGTTTACGTGGTAAATGCACAAGAAATATATACGGGACACGAGCGTTAGTGGCGCCAACTCGAAAAATAGAGCGTCATAAATCGTGCAGAACGCGGAAAGTGCAACCCTTGTCTCTACCTCTCCGAACGTTTGATACACGAATAGTCGAGCCATCGTCCGCCGCCTGAATAATGGCAATAAAACTTAATGCTGCAGCCGACTTTTAATAAAATGCTCGCAGCGGACACGCGAATCAGTAAAGAATTCAGAGCCATTATTCGGATGAGGATTTCAATTATCCAGGAGCCAGACCCAGATAGCCCCGCTGCAAGTACACAAAAGGACTGCGCTCGCTCGCGAATCTAGATCAAGGCTACGGATGTTCTTGCCGAGGTGAACTCGCGGAGGAACGTGAGCTCGTTTGGATACTCTCGCAAAAAACTTACTGAAAATACAAACTAACGCGCGCGCATACGCGTGTCTCCGATCGATCGCACGTTTTTCAACTTCGAGAAAAACCGTCGCGGAGTCCTCAATGAGAGAGAGAGAGAGAGAGAGAGAGAGAGAGAGAGAGAGAGAGAGAGAGAGAGAAGGCCTCCGAAAAATTACAGCGGCACGTATGTACGTCCTGTGTTCTTTCGCAAAGGACGCGACATCCCGCGTGTCGCGCGTCATCGGCGGCAATGCGAGATTTATAACGAGATTACTTCCTGGCCACCTCGTTCTCCCACAGCAGCTGGCGTATAGTGTATATTACAGAATCGGATTCTATCCTACGGCAGTATAGTTTCACTTTTTAATTTTAACTCTATCGATCCTGCTGAGGGAACTCGTATAATTGCGTCGTTTTACGCGTCTCGAACCTCTCGTATTTTTTCGTTTGCACGTAAAAAAATTTTGTTATGTATTTAGATACAGACGGAAATAAAACAAAAAGATTCGCTGCTTTCGCGTCCGCAAGAGCGATGAGTAACAGCTCGTAGCTTAGACTAGTGAACGATGCAAATGGTATTTTGAAATAACGGCAAGTGCTGTACTTACATATATGATATGTAGGAGAAGGGGGCGCGGGGGGAGGAATGTTATGATTTTGGAAGTTATTTGTTAGGCGCTAACGGATAGGGTGATCGTAAAATGAGAGAAAAGAAAAAATCGATTGATAGATATGATTAAAGTCGATGGCAAAAACTAAGGAAATAGATATACAGTAAATAAGGAGTATGAAAAAATTGTTATGAGTCTTGAGGTAGAGAGAGAATTTCTAAGTATGTATCTGCATGAGTATATTTCGTAATATTGTAAGTTCGATCAATAAACGGACAGACAGCTACTGCTAAAACAAATATACGCAACAATTACGGTATAATACGGTTTTACACTAGATGGAGAGTATAGATTATGTATACGTAGACTGAAAGCGACACAATTAGAAGCTTTTGGTGAGGCTACGTAAGTATGTACATTGTACAAAGTATATTAATTAAGTATATTAATTGTACGTCCCAACTAAGCCAACTAGATCATCTAAATTAAATATATACTGTATATGCACTGCATTATAAAAAATCATTTTTTATTATTTAGCAGGAGTCTATATAGTGCATAGTATGCATAGAAGAAGTTAAAATTATAGAAAGACAATTTTACGGGATGTACATCCGCTGGTATTTCCAAAGCATCTATTATACTAATTTATATTAAGCGTTGTAATTTCCATTACTTTTCTTATCTGAAATGGCAATTGTAACATTGTTCAGACAATTTTCCAAAGTTAATTTTTTCATTTGCTTAAGTAGTTACGCAGTATAATATAAATAATATACATACCTACGCGTTCGGCATAGTTTTCAAAACAAACAGAAACAAAATGTCTTGGTAATGTAACTAAAAACTAGTATAATGTGATAATAAATAAAAAAAAATCACTTGTTCCCCGCGACAAGCGCAAAGCGTAGAGCCATATGTACACAGTTTCATTCTTACATTTTTTAAAAAGTTTTTATCTTTTATTTAATTTAGTAGAGATTTATTTTAAGAGGTCAGCGGATGTTAGTACGCAAAGATAGAAAATAGATAGAGACAAAGATAGAAAAAAATGTCTCAACTGTGCAGTTGTTCTTTATTTTATGTCATTAGTAATGTAATAGCTTGCTTGTAATTATGTTAAAGTTGCGATATAGAGATAGATAAAGGCATTAATTATTTACTGTTCAGATGGGACAGTGTATAAGTGTTAGTATAGTTAGTCCAGTAGATAGCAGTAAAGAACGATTAAAAAATTAAATAAAGTATGAAGTATAGATAGAGCAGACAAGTAGAGTGAAATCGATTTAATGGAAAAAAGATAGAGTTGCCTTTTTTTCATTAATTGACCTTTTAGCTTGTTGCTGTCCTGTCCACAATAGGTTCTTCTGCGAACTCACTTTTTTCCTCTTTATCTCATTTCTCGTATCGATTCTATACTTTGAGAATTCATTGTAACATGCCATGTGTAAAGTGTATGTATATGAATACACACACATATACAATTAAATAAAGGCAACAAGAATCTTGCTCAATATGAACAAAACGACCCGACCTTTGGCAGAGTATTTGTTGACAAAAAATATTATGAAAATAAAATTGTCTTTGGTAGATAAATTGCGAATTCATATTGGGCGCTTTTTCTTACAACTACGTGTCTATCGTCGTTGTTTAATAATGAAAATCTATATTGGTAGAAGTCAAGTCTTTCTTCAATTGTGTCCAAGTATATATACGTATATATACATATATTAGTCTTTGAGATTGTATTATATATTTTTCGTTTATTTATTCTTTTGTTTTTACAGATATGCAAGTGAAAGTACAAAAGGAAACAACGCTAACCAACACCTTATCAACCAACCAATCCGCAAATCAGCGGTGGACATGTGGGATAGCTACGTTACGTAAAAAGTATTTTGTGCAAAGATAACATTTTCACCACTTATTTCCTACATTAATTGTTTGTCTAATCGATTGTCCAGTATATTGTGCAATTCATGCATCCATGGATTCACAATGCCAAGAGTCTCGAAACGAAGCAAACTTCAATTCATTTATGTTTAAAACTTGAAAAGAGATGAGATGAAGAAAAAAAATACGTTTGAACTACGGGGTAAACTTCAAACTAATTCTTTGAACTACGTTGGAAAATTATAGTTGAAAAGTTAAAGGAGGATGCCCACGAAATACATTGGAACTATATCTATATATATCAAAAAATTATATATATAGATATACCCTTAATGCAAATTATGAAACTTTGGAGGCTTACTACGATTTTTCCCTGCATTTCCCCAAAGAAATTGTTGTAGCATATGAATGGGCGAGATGGTAACCAAATGTTAACGTATAAATTTTACGTTTTTTCGCGTTTTTTATTCCATGGGCATCCTCCTTTAATTGAAACAAATTTATTTAAACAAAAGATCCATTGTTTCTTCGTTTCGTTTTCTTAGGCTATGTTGTATATTCGCCCCCTTCGCCCCTCAAAAAAAAAACAAAAGCATTAGTAACCGACAAAATAAAGAAAAAACAATAACACCAAGAAAACATAAGAAATGAAATAGCATAAATAAGGCAAGGAATATACAGTACATTGTATAATAGTGTAAATCAAAATCAAAGAAAATCATTGCTCAAAATGTTGAACGGAAAATAACAAGAAAATAAGATATTTCCGAATATCATGATACATTATCACATATACATAAAATAAAGCCTGAAGGACAAATTGAGATAATAGGAGAGACATTAACAGAGATTGACTGATATTGATTGAACTTGATTGATTTAGAGAGCGGATTGAAACTCACCTCCCTGGTCGTCGAGTGCGACCAGAGTGCGGATGCCGGCCTCCTTGCTCTATACAGACAGACGGAGGCAGCAGTGACAACACACACAAAAAAGAGAACCACCACCAGTGTTAGCGAGTATTAGGTATACGTATATATGGTATATAAGTAATATTAGTAAGTATATATGGGTTTCTTTTAGTATATTCATGTATATTAGTAGCATTTAATGGCGTTATCGTTGTCAAGCGATATACAGAGTATAGAACGGTTGATCGAGTTGTACCATCAGCGAAATTAATATTATTTTTTTCGTTTTTATCTCATCTCTGTTTTATGCATAGCGATTTGCGCACGACCGAAGGAGTGCTTTGAGACGAGAAATGAACAGGTAAAGGAAAGAGTCGTTATATTGTTGTCTTTACGTATATTCATCATCACTGAAGTGCCATTAGCATTCGCATTGTTGCATAATAATGGTCAGAAAAATAGATGGCAGTTGAAAGACTAATAGAAAGAGAGAAAAACAATCGCTGCTTGTTAATAACAAAATTACAGCATAAGACGTTCCATATTAATGAAAGAAAAAAAAGATTGTATGCAGAGAGAACATATGTATTCTCATAATACAAAAAGTATATATATATATATAAATTTCTGTCGTTGCTGTTGTTATCGTTGTGATTGTTGTTCTTGTAAGTTGTCCCTGTTCTTGTACTTGTGTTGTACATTGTTGTGGCTGCAAGATATTTTGTGTCTATACATTTATACACTATATAGTATATATATTTCCTTGTGTATATATATGTATATACCATGTCGTTATCACTTATCTTTAAACCATCTCCCTCAGCTTATTACTTTATACAACGATTTTTTTGTATCACATCCGAGGTATATTTACGAGGAGCCTTCGTTGTTACCGTTCTTCTCATATCGGAGATCGATGCAACGCATAAAAATTTATCGAGACAATTGAAAGTTGCTTTGTGTATATACGGTTCAGCAAATTCGACCCTTTTTATTCGGAGCACGCGAAATTGTCAACTGGCTTGCAGCAGTAAAAGCGCGACTATCATTTCTTCGATTTCTCACCAACAATTTCCTCGATTTCCGTCGCGCGTATATATATAAAATGGACTGGTAAAAATATAAGACAACATTACGAGAAAAAAATGAAGCTCATGAGACATGAAAAAAATGCTGGTATATACTTCGAAAATTTTATAAATTTATTGTACTTATGTATGTATAATGTATATACATAAAATATAATAAAACTGTATTTATTAAGCACGTAAGTTTTAAATTTATAATTCACGATATCGACGATGAATGATGCTTGGGGAGCAGTAATTTTGTAGGTGATGATGTATAGTATATATCGTCGCTCCTAACGAAAACTAGCACATTTCAAAATAAGCCTAAATTGAATGCTACATCGAATGTCTGCGAATAATCTTAACTTATTATCTAGACTTACATAAATTTGTACTTTCGTCCAACATACGTAATATTTATCACGTTGTAGTAGCTTAAATTTATTATAACGCTCTAATATTAACCATTGAAAATTGATCTTTTTGAACTGTACTATAGTCTTCGTTAGGAGCGACGATGTATACATTTTCGCTCACGCACACGCGTGCAATTTTTTGTGTGAGAATCGAGAATAAGATTAAGCAAACGGGAGTGAATTAAGTATCATTAGTAATATATGTTTATATAAATTGTGTGTGCTTGTGCATGTGCGTGCGCGCGTATGCGTGTGCGTATGTATTTATGTCTGTGGTACTCGGTCGAGTCGTTTAAATTCGAGCTTGACATGCAAAGGACAGGGAAGATAATATAAATAATAATAAAAAGAACAGTAGACAAAGTTATAATGATTTCAGGGAAGATAGATAATAATATAGTAGTAATAATAATAAACAAAATATTAAATAATCCAGTAAAACAAGGCCTGTAGCATGTGCGTGTGGACTGGGTAAACTTTGTTGTAAAATTTATAGATAAGATCCATTTCGTAAATAGGTCAAGCGAAATTTTCTGCTGAATGCAATGGAACAATGTACATGACTCGGTTTATCGTGTCAATAAAATAACAAGGAAAAGGCGCGGTTATTTTTTACGATTTTGCAGTTTCGACAACAAATAGGTTATTTAATTAATCTGTATTAAATACGCGTAAATTTTTGTCTTTTACACAATTTTCATTCGGAAATATGCAGTTATATCTATTTGCGTGTAACAATAGGCGTTCTCATACCTTTATTCAAAGACGCGCATCTAATAATTTTCTGAGAATAGAGGATGTTTTGTATAATAAACGTACATATATGCAGTAGTTTTAAAAAAGAAAAATTTCTTTTAAGACAATCGAATTAACCAAGATGTAGCGACTCGAACCAGGCAATAATAATGCACTATAGACGATGAAAAAAAGAAAAGCATATAAGGAACAGTTCAAAGACAGCTGCATAGAATAGGATTCGATAAGCCATACGTTTTTGTGCGCGTCTATAGTTTATTTTTGAATACTATGTAGAGCTGTAAAAAGAAAGGGTAGGTGTGAATAAGGTAAAGCAGTCGTGATCGATTAAACCCAGGGTACCCAACACTCGAGGAAGGCACTATATACACAATATATATTACATACATATGTATATATTTGTGCGATGTATCGATTTCGTTGTAGAGGCGTAGATAGGTGTATAGTCACGAATTTCGGCTCTCGATTGCGTTCGCGTTTATATTTGTCGTTGCGCTTGCAATGATCAAAATTAATGTGTAATCGTCATTGATATTCAATCAGAATTTCGTACGTCGAAAATTATGAACACGGATGTTTTGACAGACTCTTGTGTCCTCTGAATTCAAATACGACGTCTGCACAATGTGAAATCGTTAAATGCACGTAAAATACTCTCGTGTCGAGTTGCCCGTGAGTTGAGTTATATTTTCATAAAGCTTATAATTCCGCATAATTTATCGCTCGACAGTCGGCAATACTGCCACTGACCCCAATTAGTCATCACTCGGTAATCGTAGAATAAAAGAAAAAAAGTCTTTTCTCTTTAATAAACGTAAATATATTTCCTATTTGATAATTAATTTTTATTGAAAGTCCATAAACAAAAAACTTGCGATGATTCAAGTTATTAATCGTGTAATTTACTAGCGCTGTGCAACGTAATATCGTATATCACTGGCTACTATTCTGCGAAAATGTCAGCAGCTCTCGAGTAAGGAATGTACACCGTATAAACCGTAATAAAGAAGCGTACAACGTCCTCGTTACCGAAAAAAGGGAAAGAAAGTTGAAAGGCGCAAAGGCGGAAAACTATATCGAGAATCTGTCCTACTACGCGAAGGCAAAGAAAATAATTCCTTCGATAAATGAGAGTAAGAGGAGAAATCAATTATAGTCCTTGATTAATGAAGTGATCATAAGGGGAAAATGCAAGCTAATAGTGCACATGAACAGTTGTTATGGTGAACTTTATCAATCACTTGATAAGCGTGTGATGAAAAGAGTTGTGTTTACAAAAAACCAGAATAAAAAATAGTTAATGCATATATTACCAACCATTTTCGCTCGCATAAAAGTAAGAGTGAAGAAAAGCCAGAAAAATAGGAAGTGCGAAGGAAAGTGCAAGAAATTTTTCATGCGAGATAAAGGCCCGCTGTACACACCCCTTCTTGCCTTCGTTCTCCCCTCCTCACTATATCCTTTTTTCGTTTGAACCCTCACGTACGACAATCGTCGTCAACGTGGCGCTCTTCTCCATCTTTGTATTCAGTCTGTTCCGTCCTTTCTGTGTCTTCTTTATTTATATATATAAAAAACATTTTTCCTCCCATAAGGCAGTTTTTTTTACTTCTCGAAATCGCAGTTGCTCATGATCAATTTTTTAAACTTTTAGATACAAATTTATTTAATTTTTATATAGAATAAACATATAGGCAGCGCGACAGGTCAGCCACTAAAACATCTCAATGACAGCAACAGCAACGCCAGGGTGACAGAAAAATAAATATAAGGTACGGTATACACAGTTATGCCTTGTTGTATACACTTAAAAGTAGGATAATAAGCATAATGTTGTGTAGTATACATATATATAATTATATATACACACACAGTTGTGTCGTGTGTGTCAGTATGCGTCATATTTATTAGTTTTTTTTGTTATCTTTTTCAAAGATAGGCTGAATATAGTCATATGTAATGGTTAGTATACGCAAGTGTAAAACAGTGAGATAGAGTATATAGATATAGCGACATTAGCAAGAAATATATCAGGCCCAGCATCAGTTCAGCAGCCCAAGACGTTGACAGAATATACAGTGTATATGTAATTATACATTTTATGAGTTATCATTCACGACAACTGATTATGAAATGTTTTACATTAAGGCAAACATTTTTTTACTATTCTACTATATTCCACAAAAGAACACGTTTCAGATTTTAAAACTTGGAAAATTAAAACCTTATAAAAATTTATTGGTAGACTAGTCAATAAAAAATTTTGCCAAAATCTAAAACAAATAACATAGCAGGTTAACGTGATTTGTATCCAAAAAATATATATAAAAGAAATAGAAAGAATTTATAAAGTACACTATCCGAATATGTTTGTGGTTAGTATATGCAATTATATATATGGTCCATAGGGGAGCGAGAAGTAGTTATTTTGTAAAATGATTTGTGTAATCAACGTAATGGTATAAATAAATAAAGTATAAAAGTTCCATACATTGAACAATTTTTTGTCCATATCATACATACATCTTTTACTGACTTACTCAACAACCGGAAGACGCGAAATTATTACTTCTCGTTATCCCGCCAACGTAAATACAATATTCTCTGATAACTCATGACGTCGCTGGACACAAAGCGTTCGATATCGTCGTATGGAGTTCAGTTCCTTTTCTCCTGCAGTTCATCGCGAAACTTTAAGCAATTTCAAGTAGACAGTCATTTCTATTTCTCGACGAATTGGGAACCAATGTATTGTTGAAAAGAAAGGAATCGAAAAACGAATATATGTATTCTAATTAGCTTTGACCGCCGAAAAGTCAGAAAAATGCTCAAGTAATTGAGTGATAAAAATAATTAATCTGCGTGTATTCACCAGGAAATTACCCAACTAGCCAAGAGCGATTCAATTAGCCTTTTCGGTACATCTTATTTTACTCATTAAATATTATTTTCGACTTTTCTTTGCTTCTTGTTGATTCAATAGTACGTCGAAGCGTTTCAAAAGAATTAAAGTTGAAACAAATTTTTACGGAAGTAATAAATATTAAACTTTTAAAATTATTCGATAAAATCAAATCTAAAATTAAAGTCTTCAAAGAAAAATACTTCAACAATCAAAAATGTTATTTTTAGACCGTTATCTACTGCCTCAAAACTTTAAAGACTCTTATCAGGGTTGGGTTAACATATACGTAGCTATCGAAAAAATAAAATACGTACAAATGCGTGCTGCATTATAACAGTGCGACACATGAACAGTGCACTATATAATCACGAAAAAATTTGAGACACGCAATACATCAAACTGACAAAGCCTATTATATATAGTATAGTTCCCATTAAATGTTCACATAAATTGTGTGATATCAAAAATTCGATCAAAAATTGTTCGATATCAAAAAGAACTTTGAGTAGCGCGAAAAAGGTATTATCTATGCAAAAACCGGAGAAAAACACGCACTCAGTCTCTTATCTTCCGAGAAATGCAAACATTGTACACGTGTTTAAATTTTTAATTATACAGACGAGTCATCGTTTATGCAAACTTTATTTGGCAGCGTATCCTACATTGTGTAAAATTCAATTCGTTCATTTAAATTTAAAGCGCCGATTTCGAATCTCGCTTTCATGCTCCTCTATTCCGAAATTCTCCTAGAAATGAGTCCTGAATAAAATCTTAGAGAGAAGGAAGGCGAAAAAAGAGAAAAATACACTCGTCCCTCGCATCTCATTTACCGCCGGGGAAAATGAAAGGAATCAGGAGGAAACCTTACACGCGCAAGAGAAAAAGAAATATAGTCGACGGCATCTCTTGGTCAATAACTTGGAATCACCGGCGAAAAAAAGGTCTACTTTTTCCAATAGACTCTCGTAAAAGGAAATCGCTGTATCGAAGATGGCAGCTATCTTCTTTTTCTTTCATGTCAAATTTTCTATTTTTTTTATATTTCACGCTATTCGTTGGAAAACTATACTTTCAGCTAAAATTATTCTTATCCACCGTATTTTTTCTCTGTAAATAGTATATTAAAAAGACTCCCTTTTCCCATCAGCGTTTTCAAAGTAGATGCGGAGAATAAAGTGTCAGTGCAGTCCACTTTGTGATAACTTATTCAAAAGTTAATGAAAAAAAAAAATTGATCCATCCACCGGAGTAAAATTAGAAAGTCTTTATTCTTGGTAGCATTAAAGATTTTTTACAATGTTTTAAATTAAATTTTAAATTATTTTTCAACTATTTTCTTCATTAAATTAATTCTAGATAGTCATATTTTTTACATTACGAAGTTTTCAAAATTCATAAACATTTTTTAAATTCCGAAGCTTAGCTAGGCTCATCTTCGACACTCGCAATATTCTACTCTATATACAGCTCCAGTTGATACCACCGACAATAGATCCTGCCAAAAAATGTTAATCGCGTCTCGCCTTTACCAACACCTGCTACTGCAGATCCAAATTTAATTAACTTCGATGATCCAACCCCTATAACGTGATATTTCGTTTTGAACTTTATATATCTGCGCGTAGCGGCCGCGGAGCTATTGATCTATTTCCAAAATTCGCTGACGTCCCGTGGAGAATAGCAAAGGAAGCGTTGAACTGCGGAGCCCGAATTAAGGTCAAATTCATGCGAGAGAATGAGAGGTAGATATAGACATACTGATACACGTATACACGAATGATAAACTATGCATATGCTTTCGCTTCTGATGTTAACATATTTTTTGAGAATCCGTCGCGCACAGCCACATAACGTTGAGAAAATTGTATCCTGTCGACAAGGGAGAGCAGTACAAATACTCATTCACCCGATGATTACTTGAATACGGTTGTTTGACTCTTCCGAGACTGTGCCCACACCATCTGGCCCCTTCTTGACGCAAAAGCGTGTATATTATACGTGGTTCGTTACACAATACAAAGTATAAGCTTACCACACACTTACAGGCATAAGCATACATACAGACACACGCGCTTAAACGCTTTTGTCAAAGCAGATATTTGGTCGTGTATGCAGACGAGTTTCTTGCACAAAGAGACAAAAGATGAACATTTATGTTTGAGTTATTTATTTCTGAAGCGCGTGTGCGCTCTCACACATATACAGCGCACAGACAACTATACGATACAAAAGTGTGTGTAATTGTGTATGTGTGTGTGCGTGGAAGCCTCTGTATGAGGTTTGTAAGTATATATAGATGCAGACACAAAGTTTTGTTGGTGCATTTGGCATAGTATATATCAGTAGACCTGAGTTGTATAGATATACACAGGCAGAAGATTGATAAATAGATACACGTATAAAGATGGATCAAAAAAAAGAGTAGATGGAATAAAGATAGAGAAAGATAGAGGATGCGAGAAATGGGAGAAAGAAATAGAGAGAGAGAGAGAGAGAGAGAGAGAGAGAGAGAGAGAGAGAGAGAGAGAGAGAGAGCGTATGTCGTAAACTCCATCGTAAACGTCCAGCCTTGTCGATTTATACATGCGTCGTCCGTGGTTTTCCGACGAGAAGATATATACCGCGTGTATACTGGAGTACGCCGCGGTGATGGAAAAGTTTTTTTCTCTCCCACTCTAGCAATCTACGTCATACATAACGAAACGACAATTTCTGTTGAATAAAAGTTCAGTGGATCATTATCAGCTCCAGCAGAGTAAAATGAAACGTATACGGAATTAACACGTAAGCCAGAGTTAATCAATGATTCGGACGACAAAATACCAATTTGTAAGTCACAACACGTATGTTATCTAATCAGTTGCAGAGTACAGTGTTTTGATTCTTGCTTCGAAAATCCGAATAATAGAAATCCAGTTGACCCCCCCCCCCCCTAGTTTACAACAGACGCCTCATTTGCATAGTATGTGTAGGTCAGGAGAGAATAGGTGGGATAAACACCCTACGACAGGACGTGAAAAGTTCAAGGTGAAATGAGCGACATTCTGACGTCGACAGACGGGGGGGGAGGAGGAAGAGGATATATACTTAGCCTGTGGTGATTGGATCACGCGATATGCATTAAAAGAAAGGAGAAAATTAAGTTAAGGAGGTATTACACTTGAATGAGAAGTGTGGAGGTACCGAGAGAGAAAAGGACACAGACATATGGACGTATCCTTTCTATGAAAATATAGTCCCGCTATTTTTCTTTTATAATAAGCGGAGATATATCTACGTGTACATACATGTATATGGTACACAACTCGGTGGATATTCGCCTGGCTGGAAAATTTCATTGGAGAATCGATCTTTACTCCGCTCTTGCCAAAAAAATGGCTTTGTACAAAGTATGCGCTTTTTTGTCAGTGTCCGTTTTGTGCTATACTGAGAGAGAAAAATATAGAATTTTGCTGTTTATGAAAGGTTTTCGGAAGAAGCCGTTTTGTTGCCGACGGTCTGGGTAGATACAATATGTACACAAACTACTCTGTGTGTGTATGTGTGTGTGTGTGTGTGTGTGTATGTGTGTAAGTATGCGTGTGTTTGTATACGTGTGAGTGTTATGTGTATAAAGAGTGAGTTAGAATACGGATTAAGCGGTAAGTAAATATAAAATGTCGTATAACTTATCCCCTTGTCATTCTCCCAGGACGGTTTTCCTACTTGATTCTTGCTATACCCACGCGAGTGTGTGAAATTTTATACGCAACCAACGAGAAATTCTCGGAAGTTTGAACGATCCAAATTTTGTTAGCCTCCTTGGAAATGCTTTTAGTGAAGCTTTTTTAGGGACAGGACAAAAGGATCCTTCTGACTCATTCATTATATATCACTTGATTACGTATACTCTGAGTATAAAAAAAGAGCCATCATATTTAAGTTTCTTTGGCTAAAGTATGAGCAATTAAATAAAAAGTTATCGATTGTTATTGATTTATAAAAAAAGAAGTTCGTAAACATTATTGCTGAGTCACATTTAATGTCCATGAGAAAATCGTGACTGACAAACTAATCAGTATTTCAATACCGTTGAATAGCAAAGTTTAAACAATATAATTATGTGTCATAAATTTCTCCACTCAAATCTCCAGTAGTTTCTCGTCAGCTACAGAATTACCCTTGTTCGCCTACAGTATAGCTTTATCTGATCAATATTTTCACAAACAGTAGTCGCGTGCAGACTATGCCACGTCTGACCATACTCGGTAAATTCTACTTGAAAACGAGACATCGCTTGTAGAAAACAAGTTTTCCTTCCACTACGCTTCTTGCACGTATGCGACTGATGAATCGTCAAAAGACAATGTGAAGGTATCGCAATCGCATAAATAATAATCAGCATATTAAGCAATTGGGCTACAAGCATTGTTTTAACTTATGTAAATTCGAGAGATGTAAAACTTCCCTGCGGCTTTCGTCGAATCGTATTATTCCTCAACCGAGAATTATGAGATTCGATTATACGTTGAATATCCTATTGGAGCAGAGGTGTGTGTGTGTATACATATATATTATATATATATAGGTGATTCTCTGTAAGATTGCTTGACCGAAAAATTTTGTTCCTCCAAAATATTATAAATTTCTTCTACTCAGTATTACACAGTTTCCTGAATTTTTCAGATTTTTTCTTCCATTAATTAGCTACAGATGGTTAAAATTGGGATTTTAAGCATTCTTTTCATTTTCTGCAAATTTTCAAAAATTCATAGTTTTTGAGGGAAGCGTTTTCAGTCGATAACGCATATAATACTTTTCAAGGATATTTTCTGTATTTTTCAGGAAAAATACTTCCACAGCTATTATTTCAGCAACTTTTTATGCAATTTAGACATTGAAAGTCAAAATTTTGAAAGTTTGATCCTTCAGACGGAGATAAAAAAATTTGTAAAAGTAGCTTTTTTGATACAAAAGTATCTGGATAAGTCCCAGAACGTGAATCAAAGTTTAAGACCTCTTCAAAAATCAAAATATCCCTTGTCAAAACGAAACTGGATTTGCTATAAAAAAAAATATATTTAAATAGTAAAAAACGATGAAAAGAAAAAGTATCCTTGAGATTATTCTTAGTTTCGCTTTGTTTGCAGGTTAAAAATCGATGAAAATGTCGATTTTTAATAGTAAATTTTATGCTCAAATCCAACGTTTTCATCGATTTTTAGCTTGTAAAGAAAGCGAAATTAGAAAAATTTCACGAATACTTTTTCTTTTAAATTTATTTTGCTATTTACATATATTTTTTTAGATAGAAAATTCAATTTTTTCTTTTTGACAAGTGATATTTTAATAATTTAAGTAGTCTTAAAGATTGATTCATGTTGCAGGATATCTTTTGTATTCAAAAAGACTATTTTTACAAATTTTTTTATCTCAATCCGAAGGGTCAAACATTCAAAATTTTGAATTTAAATGTCTAAATTGTATATAAAGCTGCTGAAACGTATATATATATATGTATATATATATATCACATTGGAAGTATTTTTCCTGGAAAATAGATAAAATTTCCTTAGAAAAGTACTACATGCATTTTCGACGAAAAACGCTTCGCTTAGAAAGTATCAATTTTTGAAAATTTGCAAAAAATGAAAAAATTCTTAATATCCAACTTTGACAATCTGTAACTCGAAAATTCAGGAAGGTTGGAGGTACATTCAATAGAAGACATTTATGATATATTGGGGGAAAAACAAATTTTCGACCAGGCGATTTTACAGAGAATCACTATATATATGTATATACGTAATAAGTACAGTTTTATATACAATGATTACATAAACACGTATATATACAATATATAGATATAAAATCTGTATGTATATACTCAAAGTTGTTAACGTAGCCTCGTAGAGACACAACAACAAATATGCATGCATATACAACATTTTACGAGTCTCGATGTCGTGTACGTATATTGCAGAGTCACAAAATTTCTCCCTGAAAATTCAGTAACAATCAAAGTCTCAAATGAATTCCATTCCGAAGCAGCCGAAGCTTCTCGCCACTCGAATGCCGTTGTCGTTCATTGGTTTCACTCGAGCGTCAACGAGAACATGTGTATAGAAACTATATAATATACGCAAACACATGAAACATATGATACACGTTATATATATAGTCGTGTATAACACCGACCACTATTACTTAAGATAAGTCAGCGGTTCACGATACACCCATCATTCTATTGAAAAATCCACCAATCGCAGATAGTGCAATCGTCGTATCTCACTATAAGTTGAGAAATAAACGAATACCAGCAAGAAAGCACATGAAAAGGAAAATTCTCGAACCAGGTGACACCCCTACAAAGAACAAGCGCATACGACAATCGTTTGTAATACGTGCGCATCATTATTGCTCGCGTGCATGCACGTAATGCACAGAAAAAATTCGCGAATACATGTCCGTGTGTGTGTCTGTGAAGAAACCCCTCGGTGCGTACGTATAAGAGGTGCTAAGAGAGAGAGAGAGAGAGAGAGAGAGAGAGAGAGAGGAGAGAGAGAGAGCAGCGACGGACGATGCATCGGCACGCGCGACCTTGACAATCGATAATTCAACCCCGACAATGCCCAGGCCTCGCTGAATGGACCTGGCCTTGAAGCTCTGAGCTGCTCTCTTTCCTCCGCCTCCTGCTCCTCCTTCTCTTGGCGACGGACTACATGCTCTCTCTCTCTCTCTTTTTCTTTAAAAAACTCCTCTCGCGCCAGGCCGTTTCTTCCTCTGAAGACCCACACAACGTTCAGTACGCACACACCCGTGTTTTTAACGCTGGTACACTTAATATACTCCTGATGACGTGTTTTCTCTCTTTCCTTTTATATTTATCTTCATGTTTTTTCTCATTTTCAGCTCGGCCTTAAATTTCTCTATCGCGAGACGAGCGGATACATGGGAAAAGCTCCGCGAAGATCGCGTGACGCGCGAATATATCTCGAGATGAGTTTGTTGAGATCGATTTCCGCGCCCGCACACGCGCGAGAAAGGAAGCACAAAGTCGCGACGCCAGGCTACACATACTCGTTAGATTGTATACTTATATCATACACTATGATGGAGACTATAGATAGACATAGGCACTTTATTTTCCATCGATAAAGTTATCTCTTCTGCCCGTATATATACTCGTATGCGTGCGAACATAATTCTTCAGTCACGTGTACGAGTATATATACACACGCGTGGATTATTTAATGAACCCAGCGGCTGCAGTGTATGTGTATATATGGAAATGGATTGGCTTACCTCCTCGCATAGCGCCAGCATACGCCTCGTGCTCTCCAGCGACTGAAACCGACGAAGAGTTTCGTTAGATTCAATATAGAGAGGAAGAAAAGCCCGCGAAATTCGAAAATTGCAAATGTCATCGGTGCTTGTACCGGCCGTTTCGTGCGCCCGATGTGTGTAGTAGCATACACGCATACGAGCGCACACAGCTCCCGTCTAATTGACGTCGACGCCGAGAGGGATATCGGATCGCTCACCGTCCATTAACCGAAATCGCGGAAACTGCCGATGACAGGGGCACACAATGAGGGGCGCGATCCTTATCAAAAGATATGTACGCCCCTTTGCGCTATTCGCCCCGGAGGAAAAACGTCTGTATATATACACGCACACAAAAAAAGGTACTCACCTCATCGGTCGTTTGATCGGCCTTGAACTGGAGCTCCTGGAGCTCGGTGCGAGGTGGACCAGGCTCGGCTGCCCCGGCGGCTGATGTCGGCGCAGGCATCCTCGCTTCTCTGTCCGCTGCTACGCCTCACAAGGGGAAAAGAACCACGTTCTCCTCGGTATCGGCTCCTGCAAGCACAAAGCGCAGAAAAGCGCCGTTACAGGGAGCTCTTTTATTTTTCCTTTGCTGCGCATTCTTGCAAAGCGCTGTGGGAGGGAACACAATTGTCTATAACTGTGAAATGAGGCAAAGAACTTTGAGTTACGCACACTTCAAACTGCGAATCCGAGCTCGACACGTGAAGCGAACTTGTCAAAGTACAGCGCCATTGAGTTTTGAGTAAGTAAACACGGCGAACGAAAAAAAACTTTTCCGTCGATATTGCATGCAAAACTCATGCCGTCTATCCGATATTCCATTTTCGCTCATATATTACGTGGACATGAACGCTCGGCCGAGACTCTTCCATATACGACTAATCGGACTTGCGCAGATGTCGAATGGTCTGCGGCAACAACTACGTTTTCCAATTAATCATTCACGCACGACCGACCGACCAAGTTTCTCTCTTCCTTTCGGGGGGGAGGGGGGGAGTCAGTGTCTGCGAAGCTTCAAAGTTACACAAAGAGAGAGAATCGGCTTAATTTTGCAAACGACACACTTGAAAGATTTAACGATCGAAGCTCGTTGTGCGCAGCCTCGTGCTTTATCTCGTTGGAGAGGCTCGATTAAACGTGCGGCTGTTGTACGAGAGATTATCTTGCAATCTTAATTCGCATAACTCGAGGGCTCGTCTCTCTCTCTCTTCCACTCGCAATCTCTCATGTGGATCGGTCGCAAAAACCCGTGGAAAAAAGGTTTGGCTGCGCTGGGAGATACACGAGAAGAGTGAATTATTATGCGCGCGGCCGATACATTGGGGGCTTGTTTTGAGAGCTCTTTGCGCGCGAATTTTATGAGAGAGAGAGAGAGAGAGAGAGTCTTCTTATCGGATAGGCATGTAGCTGAAGTCATGGCTTTCAAGTTGAATCGATCGTTCGCTTCTTTGGGGAGAAATGTGTACTGAAATTAATGATACGTTTGATAAAAATTACTGCATATGCGAGTACACGAATAGAACCAATGAAAATTATACAAATCCGTTCGTCAACAATAAAAAATCAATGCCGAAAATGCTCTGCCAATCCGCCAACAATGAAATCTCATCGAGCACAAAACTATGCTTAGCTATATAATTTTCCTCTAACGACTCGTTCCCAATAACTCCGATTCGTCGTTCGTATACACACACACACACACACACACACACACACACACACACGTGCGCGCGTAAATCGCAACAATGGAACAATGCCCGTACCCGAACGCTGAAAAAAGAGGCGTTTCCAAATCATCCAGCGCAGAGAGCAAAAAAGCATATCGCACTCACGCACGCGAAGATCGCTAGTGATTCTCAACCCAACCGCCCCCCTCCCGTCAAAAAAAAAAAAAAAAAATCGAAAAGAAATAGTAGCGCGTGTCGAACGGCAGTGTAATCAGTCTATCCTCACCGGCAGGTGAACCGCGAGCCTATTTCGAGACGTGTCGCGCTAAAAATCAGCAGCACTAGCAGTACACTCCTACGTCAGAGCTTAAGAGTGGAAGGGGTGTACTCTCGTATATAGACTCACTTACACGCTCACACACACACACACACATATACGCACACACACACACATACATACACACAAACGTGCAGCATAAGCGGTATACATACGACCGTCTTACGTGCATACAGCCCTACAGCGCAGGGGGAAAATCAATAGTGGCGGCCGCCCGCCAACGTCTCTGCGCAGCTGCGCCGTCCACGTGCTGCGGCTGCTGCTCCGCTTTTCCCCGAGGATATACCTCTCGGGGGAGAGCGAGAGAGGAAAGTAAAAAAAAAGTTGCACTCCCGGATTGTAGAGAGAGCGAGAGCGAGAGAGAGAGAGAAAGGAGGAGCTCGACTCTTTGGGGGGAGATATTCAACGGGGGGAGTACAGCCACGACTTTCGAGATTTCACCCGTCCTGTCAGTCGATTCTTTTTTCTTGTTCTTTTTTTCAAAGTACGAACTTTGCAACTGCGCTGCCGATCTTCGATCGGCGCAAGCCCCGAAAACTGATTTCTTCAAGTCGACGAAATGGCGCGCGCGCGCACAGAAACACACGTATCACTAGATGTTGCGTTTCCAGGCGAAATACTCGCACACTTACCGGCGCTGTCTTGAAAGGAGACTCGGAGTGAGAGAGAGAGAGAGAGTTGCTCGCGCGACGGGTCGAAGATCGCGACTGCGGGAGGAAATCCCGCTCTCGCCGGGCCTGCGCGCCGAAAAAAGAAGAGCGAGAGAGGGGCTGAAAGGAAAGCTGCGCATGAGTAGTCCAGGGCCGCACACGCGCTATCTACAGCCCCCTCCTCCACCTCACTAACTTTTTTTTCCTCTAAAAAATTTTCTCTCTCTCTCTCTCTCTCTCTCTCTCTCTCTCTCTCTCTCTCCCGATAATGCGGAATCGCAAATCCCCGAGAGCTTTATCGGGCACGTGGTCCGATAGAAATCCATCGGCGACGCGCATTTCCGCTTAATACACTTACATCCCCAAAGTTATAGCATATAATGCAATAAACAAAGTGCCGTCGAGCGAGAGCGGGACAGCTGGTATATCATTCCGTTAATACATGTAGGTCAGAATGCACTCGTGCAATTCCCCGCATCCTCTGGCGGAAGGTTCTCTTATACACATACACTCGCGCGCACTCACGCACACACACACACACACACGGACACACGGACACACAGGAGCGCGAAGGGGTTGCAATAAAAGGATATCGAGGTCCTGCGCTCGACGCAGCAGCCGAAGGCTCCTCCATCCCCTCCACTGACTATCCAAAAAGCTACGTATATACATACATACATACATACATACATGCATATGTGTTATATACACACACACACACACCTACATATGTGTGTGTGTGTGTGTGCGCGCGCGTATGTGTGCGTGTGCGTGTGGAGGTATATATGCGTCAGGGGCGCGAGCGGCCAGGGTCACCGGCGCGCGTGAATCGACCATTATTTAAGCACATCCCCCTACTCTCACTGCGCGCGCGTTTATCTTGCGTGAAACGCTTCGAGGGCTGCTGCTGCAGTAGCAGTATACAGCAGTAGCGGCGATGCTGCCGATCTAATACAAACGAGCCACTCGATGATGGCCGTGAATGTTGCGCTGTGGATCTTTCGTTTTTCTTCGCGGGCGATACGACCTTGAAAACCTGCGCGTGACCTTTGCGCTGATGCGTTTTTCCCTCGTTGCATACATGTATACATATATATATAAAACGTATATCTCGAAGCGTAGTAAATGTAGTATGGGAAAGAAAGGGTGAGACTCGGTGCACGTGAGTGCGTGTGTGTGTGTGTGTGTGTGTGTGTGTGTGTGTGTGTGTGTGTGTGTGTGCAATTAATACACGTACCATTCCCGCCAATCTTTCATTTCGTTTGTCGAAGCAAATGTGCATGTAAGAATATAGGCAATAACTCGAAACTCTCCCTGTACAAATGAGAATCGATACGCGCCGAGCGAACGTATGCGTCGCGGCGGAATCCTTCCACAAGACCGCACTAATTTCCAAGAAGAGGGAAAAAACAAAAACACGCGACGGCGCGCTGGCGGACGGTTGAAGTGTTTGACAAAAACACAGCGAGCCATAACTCTCGGGAACCTCGGGGGGAAAGCAGTGGCAGAGTTGGGGGAGAGGGGGGGGGGAGGAGGAGCGGTTAGGGGGAAGAGATCTTCGCGTCCATTAATTCGCGTCGCTACGAGACGCGGGACGAAGGACGAGAGAGATCTCGGGGAAGATCGATCAAGCGATGAGGAGGGAATTTTCCTTGGAAAAAATGTTTGCGTCCGAATACATGATTTACGAGGCTCGTTTCCGATAATAGAAAACACTGAGCAGCCCCCGATTAAACCGTCATAGAGCCGCGCGATTAATCGATCAAGATACGGAACGTCTGGCCAGTCTCGGGACGTTTCTACTTGTATACAGGGGGAGAGCAGCTCCGCTACAGCCGAAAACTCCCGACGTTTATTTATCCTAACGACTGATCTCGCTTGTTTTGTATATACATTTATGCATTGTGTAGACACCAAACTTAGACGCCTGATTATAAATATAGTTTCTTTTGTCTGCACATGATACTGTTGTTCTATTAGAGCTGAACAAACTATCGCGCGACAACTTTTGCGCATAATTTTGTTTACACCGACGCTTCTCGCCAACTTTATGCGTGACCTTGAAATTCCTGATGCTGTAACAATTGCACTTTGCATTATCTCACGATAATTTGATTTCCACGCTTCATTATTAATTCATTTGCACGTTGATGCAAACGATAACTCGGTCTTGCTCGCGAATGCAGCGAAAAATATACAGGCGCGTTTAGTCTCGAATAGATTATACAATCGATTGGATTGTATTGAGCTATAGATAGCCTGAGAAATCATTGTGTATTTTTAGAGATGAAGTCTCAGTCGCGATAATGACTCAGAAATAAGAATCGTAAAATTATTTGTCTTCGTACCTATAGCGTTATTGATGGCGCGCCGGTAACCGTAGCGTTACTTCCAAGTCCTACACACGTACTACAGTAAGACTATGTTGATGAAATCAACTTTATTGCTGCCGATATTATAAGTATAGGTGAAAAATTGTGCACTGCTCATTGTAAACAAGCATTCGAGATTGGTTTCTTTTCTCGCATGTACGACTGCGATAACGCCGAATATTCATCCAGACGCTTATCAGACATTTGCATTTTATCTCGTTGAATGCGGTGAGCTCTTCGTTCAAATGTCAAAACACGGAAATTTTGCAACACATGAGTATGCATACGCGCACGAAACGACGACGAAACGCGCCAGAAAGCGAAATGCACTCTCCCATTGGAGGTCCGACAATAATATTTTTACCAAAAGTGAGCTGCACCAGTCGTGGATTATGAATCCGCGGTTATAAATAGATCCAAATCAATGTTAAAAATCCGAGGGAACTCGTCCAATTGAGAGCTCGGCTGGATAGGTTAGTCCACGCATTTCCAGGACTGATTCATCGCGATATTTAAACAGCCGCATCAACCTCTCGGCGTAATTCCCAGAATAATGAGTCCTCCCATTAGAGTCTCACAAGAACACGTTACCCATGTAACCTGTAAGTAACACACGCATTCGCCGCCCAAATTCCTTCCCTACCAACAACCAAGTTGGGACAGTCCTGCCTCTCTCCCGCCGTCGGCGGCTCGATTTCCCAGGACTTACCGCGAGCGATAAAAGATTGCGCGTATAAGAAACTTGGAAGGAACGAACGTCTGCCGAGCCTCACCTCGCGCAATGCGCTGTATATATCTTGGTGGACGCGCGATCCCCCCGCAAAGCAATATCGGCGTACAGCTCCCCCGCGAATTCACAATCGCAGCCTTGCCCTCCACACACTGCTCTCCATTTCCTCTCTCTCTCTCTCTCTCTCTCTCTCTCTCTCCGTCTCTCTTACGAGCCGTGTTTATACCGTTACGTTACACTCCGGCGCGCGCTGCACACGCCCGCGATGACAGCTCGTCGTTCGGATCAATCGGCAGCAGACGCGAATCGCTGGCCGTGTTCCGCGGCATGAGGCGAGGATACTTGACTTTCTCTGCGAGAACGCGGGATGAGAGCGAGAAAGAAAGAAGAAGCAGTAGTAGCAGCAGCAGCAGCAGGAGGATGCGTGTTCCGAGGCGGCGGCGGAAAATCGATAGATTAGCTGCAACGTGAGGCACGTCAACCATCTTTCCCACCCACTGCAGCCCACCGCGAGTCGATCTTTTCTCTCTGCTCTGGGTTTATAGTTCACCTGCTGCGCACGACCTGTATTCGCTCGGCTCTCTCTCTCTCTCTCTCTCTCACCTCGCGCGTACAAGTACGTACGCTGCAGCACACTGCGCGGATGTTGGGGATAAGTATCTAGGCCGAAGGAGGTCGCGTACCTGCCGTGCGGCGCCTTCCTCGACGCTCGGCCTCAGGTGAAAGCCGCGGGCTGCAACTCTGTGCCTCTCTCTCGTTCTCCTCTTGCGGCACTGCCGAGGGACGTCAGAGCAGGCCAACGCCGGGACACGGCGCACTGTCGTCGGGTATGACACAGGCGAGACCGACTCTCACTCTGCACTTGGGCACACGGTCTCTCTTTCTCTGTGTATGTGTGTATTCCCCGCGGCTCCGACGGCAATTCGTATACTCCCTGACTTACTGGGCGGCGATGAGTTGCCGCGCGCTTGCGCCCGAGAGCCTGGCTCGCAGAGTATACTGCCGTTTTCTATACAGACCTGCGCTACGCCAGACTGCACACGCACACTCTACTGAGCCGGGGGACAAGGACGGCGCGAATCACGCATATATATGTGTGTATATGCGCACGCGAGATTTTCAGCGTATATATCTGTAACGTGTATATATATATGCGCTCTGCAGCCCTGCGCGGGGAGAAACTATGTATACAGAGTGTCGTAGGTTATGTTGCGAGCTCTGCGCGCGATGAGATACACTGCTCGACGTCGACTGAACGAGCGAGATCCCCCACCATCGCCGCACATACTTTTACTCTCCTTTCGACACCGCGAGAAGTCCAGTGGGGGAATGACCGTATACGTTGTTGACCGTCACGCTGACGGGCTCGCGAATCGTGCATGCGCGAGTCGCTCGATTGACCGGAAGTGCCGGAAGTGCGAACGAGTTCAGCCAGATTATTCTCCTTACTCTGCGCGGGGCTGATGCGTATTATAATGGTTTCCAAGGGGTGAAGGTGCGGGAAGTTTCTCGTTTTCTAGAGGGGTGATATTTAAGGGTTCGGACAGGGGCAGGCTAGGGAAAGTCGGGCTACGGGAACTCAGTCGACTAGTTCGGTTCACCGACCGTTTTAGCGGGAACTTTGATCTGAATTCTAATGTTTTTGTTTACCTTTTCTGATCGCGCTCTCTGCTGTGGGCCAAAAATATATAGGCTCTTCGGCGTTTTGCACCGATTAGACTTCCAATTGTTCAGCAACTATAGAACACGTTTTTACCCATTTCAGCGATTTCCTGAAATTTTACGCAATTTAAACTAATCATTAGCAGATCGACGAATTTTGAAGGTGGTCGGCCGAAAAAAGTTGTAAACAAATCAATTGTTTAAATCGCTCTAAAATTGAAGCCATCAGTTATAACGTAATTAAACATGAAAAATGAAAAATTATTCACCATTTTTAATATAGAATTGTATAGGTTTTAACACAAAATTGAAATATTCATTTTACAACCCGAGATTTGCAACTTTGCGCGTAAAAACAATTTTTTTTTAAAATGAATTACTTTATTATGTAAAACAAATTGTGCGCGCGGAAAATTGCTGTTCAATATTGTATCCTACACTACGTAACCACGTCAGCCCCATACCTATGTTAATAAGAAAACTCAATGAGCCGGTGATAACCGACACCGCTCGAAGCTCCTGGAGCCCATTGCGCGCACACTCTTGCATAACATCCAGCAACACGCAGTGTATATAAGTACATATATCTCTGGGAGCTACGAGTGTGAATAAAAATCTCATAAGTAATTGCCAATAACTTAGTTACAAGAAGTTTGAGAGAGAGATAAATCGCTCGCGCATTCCCCCTACCCTTATAACACCCACGCTTGTACAATTCGCAGCACAGTCGCGCCCTCGCTTATTAAAACGTGCATAATGTAAGATGCGCATGTGATGTAATGACCGCATCGTCGCTTCGTCGCGGCGCATCAGGGAAAAATCACGACATGCGCGATAAGAACGCCCAAGTTTCTGTATAGAGGTTTATCGAAAGACATAGAGAGAGAGAGAGAGAGAGAGAGAGAGAGAGAGAGAGAGAGAGAGAGAGAGAGACGAGATAAGAGAGTAGAAAAACTGACACCGGTCGTTTTTATGCGACGTTGCAAATTAATCGAAAGGGCGGGAACTTTCAAAATTTCGGAGCACCGCGCTCTTTAACGACTCAGCTGTTTCATTTAGCTATTGGTACACATCAAAGCAGGCGTGATACTTTTACGCTGAGAATTTCATTATGTGTCACACGTACCTGTATATGCATTTTATAACAGCAGCTAAGTCAACAGAAACTTGATCCGATATTCCGAATAACTGTTATTGCCGACTACTGTTTTGGAGTCTGCTTAAATGTATAATCAATCGAGTGTACACATATGCAATATGTAAACAAACGACTCGAGTGTTTATTATGAATTTATGCGCGCCTGCTCAAATCTGTGATCGAATGCCAGAAAAGAGCCGCCCCCGCGAAAATCATTGAACTCCGATGTGGATATATGAGTCAGAGTACACGTATATACGTTCGAAAGATAGTTGGAGAAGAACTCTTATTATGTATGTACTTATAGCGCACGAACAATCGTCGGTGTGTTACAGCGGCAGCGTCAGGCAGTTTCCGAAAGTAGCGCCGAAGGTCGGCCTCTATATCGCCGTTCCCACACACATAGTGTCATGCTGCGAATTCTGTAAAGACCTTGGACGCGGTCGGCGCTTATTTCCACAGCGACGCCGAAAAGTGTCTGTATTATATACCCAAGAAACAATATTTATATCTATATGAATGCCATGTACTACAAAATGTGTGCGTGTGTGCCGCATATCATTCGCACTGCTGCAACGTTGCCCGACGTTATAGTCCGGCCGGTAAACAATGGAGAAATGTGTATAATGCATACCTATACAATATACATAGCTTCATGCAGTGCGTTACTATCATTGCCATATATGGACATGAGCAGGACGAAAAGCCGGTGACATCGCGACTGATAAAAAAAATTTGACAGTACGGTACGGACGGGGGGGGGGGGGACTGCCGCGCGCGAGGTCGGGAACACGAGAAGAAGAAGAAAAACCGCACGATTTGCCCCTTCGGCTCCGGCAACCTCAGAGTTTACATAACGCGATGAACCACGCAGGGGGCGTTTCGCAAACCGCCGCAACTATATACAATAAATCGAGGACATAAGTAGTATACAGTGCAAGCACACATTACATATTGACGTGTATAGGTGCGTTCGTTTCGCGGAAGAAAGAAAGAAAGAATTAATAAAGAAAGCGAAGTGTACAGCATCGTCGCGGTGCGTTGAAGGCGGCGGCGGGCAGACGAGACCCGGGAAAAGCGAGAGTGTGTGGCAACGTCGCCGAGAAGAGAGGTGTCGTTCGGCAGCAGGACAAACGCGTTCTCTCTCCCTAGTCCCTCTCGCTTACTCATACTCAGATACTCTCGCGCGCACACGGACTCTGAAAATCTCGTGTGCCGCCGTCGCAACTCGCAACTCGCAGACGAAAAGAGATTTCGTGTGTGTGCGCCCGGCAAGTGGAGGGGGGGTCGCAGAACGAGAGAGAGAGAGAGAGAGAGAGAGAGAGCGCGCGAGACAAGACACTATATGCTAGTATATATATAATACACACTGGGTATACACAATAGTGCGCGCAGACTATATAATACATTATACTCCTGCAGAGCAGCAACATGGCGATGGCTATCGGCGGCGCGCTCTGAGGGAAAACACGCGGCGGCGACGAAATTCTCGCGGATCGATTCCGCCTCGCGTATACGTGTACAGTGCCAGCGAAGTCCGAGAGAGGATAATCGAAGGTGCGCGCGGTCGAGAGACAGAGTGCAGCTGGAAAAACGTCGGCGAAGCCTCGATCTCGCGCGCGCGCGCGCGCGCTACGTATAACATTGGGCATCGCGCGTTACATAGCTTCTTCTCCCGCTGACTCTTCGAGAATCGAGAGAGAATTGCGCACACGCTCTCGTACGTGTGCAGCTTGTCGATCGAGAGTTTCTCCGCGGCATCGAGCGCGAGAAGCCGGAGCAAAAGTTCAACGATCGCCGGGGACTCCTCGTGTCCGACCTCCTCCCGGTGTGTATACACAGTGCAGTGCAATAGCATATAAGTAAGGGAGAGAAGCGACTTTCCCGTGGACACACGCAACACGCGGACGCTGCTCGACGATTCGGAAGCGTAAGCAAGCGTAAGTAAAATGCGCTCATGCCCCGGTGCTCCGAAATGTTCTTCTTTTCCGATGCTCTGAACAATCGTCGCGAGTGTTTTATCTCCGCAGGCGCGTGTGTTGGACGCATTGTCGACGTGCGTTTGGCTGCTGCGGAAAACGACGAGTTTTGAGGTTAGGTTAGAGGTATATATAGATGTATAGCGCGCACACACTGCTCTGCTTTCTCTCTCTCGTGAATTTCGATCTGCCCTTCGCCGCCTGCAGCCCAGTCGCCCTCCTATAATATGAGGGAGTATAGTTGTAGCATACAGCCCTCTGGCGAATAGTCTATATCACGCGTTTCGATAGCCTATACCGACGTACCTATATGAGCTTTCTTGGCAGTACTTTTAATGCGGAAGTGCACGACAGCGACGACTCTCGGGGCAAAAAGAGAAGCGGCTGCGCGTGTTGTCTTTGCGAAAAAAAGGAGGCGCAGAGACTAGAGACGGAGAGAGAGAGAGAGAGAGAGAGAGCGAGAGAGAGGGAGAGATAAGTACGGTGCGCAAGCTAAAAATACAGTGCAACGCCGTCTCCGCGTTGTCTCGCGTAATTCATGCGTCGTTAGGTACATTGTTGGCGAAAAGCGGTGCCGACGAATCAATCGACGAGGAAAAGCTTTACGACTCTTATAGAGATACTTAGCTAACCCGTGCAGTGTGGCGTCGAAACGTGATCGCGAGTATAGGTGTATAAGTACACGGACGCGCGCGCACACGCACAGACGGCTCGGCAGAAGAGAGACAGCGGCTAAAATATCGGAGCGTTCGCGTTGATAAACAGAGACGAGACGAGTGCGACGGAAAATCAAGCGTATGTAGAGATTGAATGTGCGTGTGTGTGTCTATGTGTGTGTGTGTATATGTATACCTAGAGAGAGAGAGAGAGAGAGAGAGAGAGAGGACTAGAGGAGCCGCATACAAGTGGAGTGAAAACTAACGTCTGCCGTGCATTTGTTTTGTTCCAGCAGAATCAGGGCCAGTACAGTAATAATGAGAAGGATTGCTGCGAGCAGCTGGCTCGGCGCGGCCCTGTGACAGGTGACCAAGTCGAGGGAAATCAGCCGATGGTGGAGCGACAGACGCAGCATGCCGTAAGAGAGCGCGTCGCCGCCACCGGGCTAGAGAGAAGCCGCTGACTGCTACGTGAGGGTAGGAGTGCCCAGCTCTGCCCTGAGCTTTCCTTGGGCCCCGCTCAGCTCGTGAAGAACGCTGTGTGATGAGTAGCAGCAACTTCCGTGGTCGGGGCTTTGGACAACGTACGAGGCCCACCGCCAATGGCTTCGGCGGACCCCGATTCTCTCATCCCAACTTGAAGCAGCAGAATCGCCGGGGTAACAGCGGCGGCAGACCCGCCTCCGGCCCCGATGGCTGGGACAGAGGACCGAACGACCGGTCCTACCAGCAGCAATGGCGGCCGAACAACCGGCAGCCCACCAATCCTCAGCAACAGTTCCAAAAGTATCCCAGGCCTGGACCCTTTCACACCGAGTGGGACAGGACCAGCTCCAACGATAGGCTATCCGACAGATCTCAGGACCGCTCTGACAGGGACAGAGACAGGGATCGAGACAGGGATAGGGACAGAGACAGGGATCGGGACAGAGAAAGGGAGAGCAGGTCTGACAAATTCGACAGAGATGGCAGATCTTATCAAAATTATAGGGGGAGAGGCCAGTACAATACCAGGGGAGCCAACTTGCGCTACCCAGGTCCTGGCAGGCCGTACTCTTATGGCTCTCAGAGACGATCGCCCTATCTCAGTGACAGCCCCTCTCCACCTCCACCTGAAAAGTCTCAGGAACCCATACTCGGGTCTGAAGAGGAACGACAGCAGAAGATAACAGAGACTGCAGCTAAGCTCAAAAAGTCTCTTTCGTGCATCACAGAAGAGGAGAGGGTCAACTTTTGGGAAAAAGATTTGGGAGTGGCAACCGTTACCTCAGGTACTGACAAAGTACCTAGCAATTCTGCCACTACCAAAGAGGACTTTTCCATTGGCACAAGTGCAGGTATACCCGAATTGAGGCACGAGCCTCCAGAATTAAAATTAACCGTTGATGACATTAAGGATATCGGACGTAGAGATGACTCTGCCAATAAGATTGACTTCAATGAATTTACCCTGTCGTCTAGAGAAAACTTTGATGATGAGCATCTGTTAGTGGACAGCGTAGGCAACCCTGATGATTATGGAATAGCCTACGATATGCTGGCCACTGAGTTGGGCGCGGAACACACGGTGGCACACGTCGAAGAGGTGACGTCGTCTGCTCCACTCGAGGAACCACTTGACTTCGATAACGTCATGCAGATGTTGCAGGCGGCCGAGAGCAGCTGTCCCAGTGAAAAATCCCAGGATAGCAGTGACAGGGGTAGTATCTGTGATTCTGCGGCGGCAGCTACCGAGGGGCCGTCCAAGCAGCGAACCAAATCGGCAGCAACCTCGGGGAAAGATGATTCACCATCTAAGTTGTCAACGATCTCGTCCAGGTCGCAGCCAAGTACAGACGGCACCTCCTATTACGATAGCACAACGAGTACCACGTCCACAACAGCGGTCACCACAACGACCTCCAGTACAACCATTGCGATGTGTCCACCACCAGTCGGATTCACGACGACGAATGCACCGACCCTCGGCTATACGCCTAGGCTGTCGACGCCTTGGTCTGGACCTCTTACAGGTAAGAATTCGCTATATGAGAATACATTTCACTAAATTACTTTTTATTACTGCTTAGAAAAATAATACACACGATCTGCCTAATAACATCTAAATAAATTTAGCTTTGAATAAGGCTTTGAGATAATTGTTCAATAGCATGATGCAACAACAAAGTCAATAACATGAAGTGTAGTTTGTAAAACTGTAGACACTCAAAGTTCTGTAATGTACTTTCCTAGATGTCAAACTCTGATAATTAATAATACTGTTGTGTAATAAAAAATGTGACTTCAATTAACAGCTTCCTTATGTAAATTGATATTGATATGTTAATTTTCATTAATTCTTATCTTAATCAATTCCCAGTCAATCGTTCATTTTATTGCATTAGTATACTTACTAAATATTGATTCGCTATAATTACATTTAAAAATATGTAAATATTTTTTGTTTATATAATTATAATTTTTTATGGTAAACTAAAATTTTTATTCAAATGATCGTAATTTTAGATTAAATAAATAAATCATTCATTAATTAATTTGAAATCATTTTCCATACAGAATTGCCGACCGACTTCAGCAAACCGCCGCCAGTAATACCAGGAAAAAAGAAAGTGATTGAAACTCCAACTATCAGTAGTGAACTGCTTCAACCTCCACCAGCTTTTGATCCTCGCAGGCCCATCATCAGCAGCATCCCAGAGAAGGAAGAATTGCGTCAACCACCACTTATTTTCGACCCACGTTCGAGTCTAATGATACCTACCTATCCGGCATTCGTTCCACCGGTACAAATGGGCTTTCCATCGGTTCCTCCAATGGCTGTACCGGTCAATCGTACGGCATCGTTGTCCATACCACCAATTCCGAAACCAGATCCTATACCCCCGTTACCGTTCCCCCCTAACAGTACGTTAACGGCGCCTGTACCCTTAATGAGCTTCGGAGACGAAGATGGACTCGAAGAGATGCAGGAGGCCATGGAATTTGCACAGCAACTCATGAGCATGAGTGATGACAAGCCAGAAAAGTCTGCTCCCGTTTCCGACCCTGTGCCAGAGGTCACCACAACTATAACTTCCGTGGTAGCTTCAGTTGCCGCTACAGTCACCACTACAGATTCAGCTTCAGTTGTAGTTCCAGTCACAGCTTCCGTTGTTGCTCCAATAACTGCCCCAGTTGTTACACCAATAGTGGCCCCTGTGGTTTCACCCTTAACGAACACGATCGCTTCTCTAGTCGTGGATCCAGCGACTTTGGCAGCTGCGGCAGCAGCAGTAGCTGCTGCGCCCACATCAAAATCGTCCTTCCAAACTACAGACTCTATTACGAGCCTGCAGCCGACGCTGGTATCGCCGGTTATTGGAATATCAACAACGACAGCTGGAACGACGTCAACACCTCTCGTTACTGCTGCCCCTGCGGCACTAGGTATAGAACCAGCTACTCTGGAAAAGGCCGCACAAATTATTCCTGGTATGGATATATTAAAGGTATCGCAGCAGATACTCATGGATAAACAAACAACGGAGGACTTGCTACGACACACCCAGCTACTCAACAGTGCCGAGACGATTGCTAAAACAACAGCGTTGCCGTTGACTGGTGTACCCATAACGCTGACGAGCAGCACTCTTCCTCTTGTAGCAGGAACCTCAGCGGTGCCGTTAGCCATACCTGTGTTAGGAGCCGTCGCTGGAACGCCTGTCCAGCCATCAAATGACGTAGCAGCGGTTGTTGCACCAGTGAAACAAGTTAAGCCTGTTGAGAAGAAGCTGAAAAAAGACGGCAATGAGGCGTCTTGGAAACATCGTGTTATCAACAGGTTCCTTAAAATGAGCAAGAATGAAATTCGTAATATGCTGAATCACTCGAGTCTTAGAAAGTTTGATATCGCAATGAATCATCTGGTGAAGGAACAAAAGACCTCAATCAATCAGGAAATACGCATTAACGAAGATGAACGTATTAAGGAATACGATAGAGAAGAATTTATGAACCAGCTGAATGCCATGCTGGACCCCAATGCCACTGTGGACATACAGAATTTGCCAACAGACTTCATTCACCATCTTAACGAAGTGCTGCAGCTTGATCCACTGCAGTTCGAGGCGAATCAGACAACAACTACAACGTCGACGGTCGTACCACAGCCCACAATTATAGCAGAGCAGGTTAGTCTTGCCGACCTTGGAATGAGCCCTGCAACACAACCTGAGGTTTGTGAAAGTATTGAGATACGTTTATTTTTTGCATTTTTAAAATTTTTATTCACAACTAGGATAAAATTTTTTTTATAAATTCGTGTATCAGTAACTCTTACATTGCGAATTACATTTTCAAGAAGTGATTGTATGCAAATAAATAAAATTAGGATGTAATAATAATAATAATAATAATAATAATAATAATAATAATGTTATTTTCAGAGTTAAAAATTTTAGTTACTTTGCAAGCAGTCCGCGTCACTTTGAAATAATAAAGAATCTAATTAATTTAAACTGTATGAGTTTTATCCAAAATTTATTCGAGTTTCCTTACTCTTTTTTTCTTGTGCGACCATCCAGCGTGCTCATATGCTACATATGCAAACTTTGCCACTTTTACTGTTCGCGCTATTTTAAGAATCATTCTATTTACAAATGATCTCGACTCTAGATCCAAATGATATTTTTTCCTATCGGTTACGTGCCGCTTAAGCGGTTATATACTCATTTCTCGTAACAACAGACATCAAAAGAGTTTTAAACATTCACTCTTTAGGCATATTTGAAATCCTTTTTATTAATTAATATTAGTGTTTCGTACTGAATTTCAATATTTATAAAAACTGATTAATGCAATGTTCAATTATGAATTCTATAGATTTCTGTTCAAGATTGCAAATGCACAAATAATAAATATGTAATTGCAATAAAAGTATTATAATGTTTCCTCAAATTAATTTTTTTCTTGCTAAACTTTTGAATAATAGAACAATAGATATTTATTCTTTATTGCCTCTTGCAGGTACCGGTACAGCAACCTACCTACACACATGAAGTCTTAAGTGAGTTACCTGTTCTTCATGAAATACGCCGCAAAAAAGAGCCTAAAGTTGAAGTTCCAGTAACTCATCATAAGGAGAAACGAAAAGTTACTGTTAAAGTTATTCGCGATGAATCATTAAAAAAAGGAATAGCCCTAACTGCGCGTCAGGAACAGGCTAAGTCACGTCAAGTCGCCAAAGCTAGTAACAATCTTTACCGCTCTCAAATGACATCGACTGCCACTCAAATGGACTCGGAGTACAATCAGTATACGTCGACGCAGGATTTCATTTTGCGCGAACATGCCAAAGTAAACATTCCTAATGAAATTACCCATAATCCCGTAGTTAACATGGCCGACATTGATGATATCTTCTCAGCGGGCATTGCCAAGGTGAGGCAAGCAATAAAGCCACCCTCACCACAGCCGCCTACTAGCGGCGTTGCGGGTAGACTTGCTAGCCGCATTGACCGTAATAACAAAGCTTCTGAGGCTCATGCTCATCAACATGAACAGAGAACATTTAATCTGGATGACATTTTTTCAGCCGGCATTGCGAGAGCTAAATCTGGAAGCTCTGCTACTACTGCAAGCACAACTACGATAACAAATCGCGAGGTTGCCGATTTTGGAACAGATGTGGTAGAACGCTGGATGCGAAAAGAGCGAGAGCATATTGATGCTTACAGAAATCTTACTAAAGAAGAATGGGATGCTAAGTATGGAAAAACAATGGACAGAGGAGAATTCGAACGTGAACTCGAAACTACTTTCAACGAGTTCAATAAAATGCAAGCACTTAAACTCACAGAAGATGCCGATTTGGCAGCATCCGAACATGTCACTAGAGTCTCATCTAATAGTGATGATGAATCAACTTCCTCTTCGTCCAGCGAAAGTGAAGATGAAACCTCTTCCGATGTTACTCAATTACTTAAAGTAATCAAAGAACGTGAAAAAATTGCCAAAAAGAAGTCCATTAATGAAACCATTCGCGACGAAGTTGCTGCAGAGATTGAACGTAAATGGCGAGAGAAAAACAAGCACAAAGAGCGCAAGGCGAAGAAAAAAGCGCGGAGGAAAAAGGATAAAAAGGAAAGAAAGAAGCGGGGTCGTAAAAAACATAAGAAGCGTTCCAGAAACAGCGAGTCGGATTCCGATGATGATATTCCTACAAAACTTCTTGGCGAAGATGAAATTAAGAGGGAGGTAAAAGATGAGCCTGATATTGCGCCTGAAGTTGCAGCCACTTTAGCTGCTGTTGGTGGCCGTACAGTGTTATTCAAGAATACCCCATTGATTCGTAGTACTGGAGTTGCCAGGCCTTATCCTCTTAAAAGTAAATCTCAATTAAAAACATCTGGAGATACCGATCATCATGTTAGAAAAGTCACTTTCTCAGACAAAGTACTTTTACACGATATATCGGATAGAACAATCGCAAAGAAGGTAGCGGCAGAAGCCAAAGCCAAAGCGTTCACCAGTACTCCAGCAGCTGTAATTACACAATCCGTGTTGAAAAATTCATCAGCAATAGGATTGAAGACAGCTGCCAAAGTAGCTGTCAAGACATCAGTTCCTGCTCAACCTGTTACCAAAACAGTCACTGCAAAAATTGTTGCCACTCCATCTTCAACTACAACTACTCTGACCGCTGCTACAACTGCGAAAACAGTCGCTGCTACTGCAACTGCTAAGACTACCAATGCAACTGTTAAAACTATCAAAGCTACTGCTGCTGCAAAAATGACTGCATCTACTGCTGTTTTTGCAAAATCAGTAACAGATAAAACGGTAAAACCTTCTGTAGAATCTAGTGCTAAATCGACAGTAGCAATTACTTCAGCAACCGTAACGACAGCTACATTGATTCCTGCATCTGTAAAACCAACCAATCAGGATATCCAGAAGGATAGAAAACAACTTATAAATGACATCGAAGAAGAATGCAAACAACTTATATCTTCTGAAGAGAAAACTACGATATCAGAGTCAATCGAGACTGCCCTGATTGCTCCTGATACAAAAGCTGTTGCAAACGAAAGTGTCGAAAATAAAGAGGCGACCGAGAAAAAGACGGAGAGCGAGGTTAGTAGTACACAGGATCCAAATAAACCAAAGAAATTGGATATGAAAGCTTACAAAGCACGATTGCTAGAGAGAAAAAAGAAAGAACAAGAAAAGTTCAAACAGATAGAAAACAATCCAGTGTCTTTAACCCACGATCTCCTCAACATTCCTACAAAGAAACGCGTGACTGAAAAATCGCAACCAATAGCAACAAATGCTGTCCAGGATAAGTCTGGAAAAACACCGGAAATTGCCACTGTTAACAAAAGTAATGATAAGCCAGCCATCAAACTGAGACGAACTAGTCTACAAACTGTTTCGAAAACTAAAGAAGACAAATCTAAAAAGCCCGGTATTGAGGATTCAGTGATAGCAACGAATACAGAACCAACTAGTCCTGAGAAATGTTCTGCTGGCCATTTGCAAGCAAAGTCAGACAAAACGTTAGATAAAACAAAGAAAAAGAAAAAGATTTGTAAGGCATGCGAAGCTGGTGGTCATAAGTTTAAAAACATCAAATCTGAAGGGAGTAGAGAGATGAAACTAAAATCACCTAAGGGCAAGGATGGCAAATTGCCAAGTGAAAATGCCGATGCTCAAACAAACAATGAAGCTACCAAAACAGTAAACAACGTTAATGAAGTTAATTTAAAAGATCAGGTCAAACAAAAACCAATCGTAGGCACCCCTATGGATATTGTTAATGATACACCATTAGTTGTATCTACAGTTAAACCAACGTTTGATCGTTTGATGCCAATACTTACCAGTGATGGCTTGCCAGATACTATTCCCGATGAAGAAATCATTAAATATGTTGATAAGATTGAAACTTCTGGTAAAACTGATGGTATATTTACTGACAATGCGTGCAGCGTTGAAAGGCCGGTATTCAGTCTATCCAATGAATCCTCGAACGATGTAATTGCTCCAAAGAAAAGCAACATTTCGAGGGAAATCGTGGATAGAGTTACCGACGATGTTGACGGTGACAGCTTAGATAATATGTTAAAGGACTTCGTGGATATGATTACCGAAGAATATAAGGAAAAGGAGGAAGAACAAAAAGCCCTTGAAAAAGAATTAGAGGCAGATAAGGAAAATCTAAACAAAAATGATAATTGCGATACCTTAACGAATCAAGAAAATTTGGATGATACCAAAGTCATGGACGAAAACATTGATAATGAACCCGTGAAAAATGAGATGGCAGTCAAAAATTTCGAAGAGGATAGATTAATTATAAATAATTGTAAGGAAAGCGCAGAAATCGTTGAAAATGATAAACTAAAAACTCCATTAATGGATCAATCAAATGAACTATCTAATTTGTCAGATATAAAAACAATAGATGAAGTAGAAGAGTCTAAATCACGTGATTTGGTCATTGTTAATGACGATGATACAACTTTGCCTCCTTTGGTTATACACGATTTTAGTAATCTGGAGAAACAGTTGCAAAAGAATGAGAATCAAATAGAAATTTTGGCCCCAACAACAATTAAAAGTGACAACATTGAAGCATTTATGATAGAGGAAGAATCGACATCTTTGCAAGAACCAACAGTCAAACAGGTAATTACTAATGATTCAGAACAAAATGACACAATGAATCTTTTGCATACCTTGCAAAAGTTTCAGGATAAAAGTACAGACAATACTCAAGAGGCATTTAACGCTGACCAAGCTAATCAACTGTTAGATACTCTGAAAGCCGATACCACAGATAAAAAGGAAGAAGAACGTGTGCCTCAAACAGCAGCAGTGAATGCTGTTTCGGAATCTATAAGAAAAGTGTGCGAACCAATGTATGAAGACATTTCAAATTCATCTACTCGTGTGGATGATGAAATCACTGGAAACTACAAAGAACATCTAACACGAACAAAAGCAACAAGTTCTTATGCATCGCAGCACTTAAAAGAAGATTCAGAAAGCATATCTTCAGCAATAGAAATAGACACGCATTACGATGAACTTCTCATTTCTAAAGCATCCCCAAAACCTGTGCCTGAACAAGAGCCTGAGCAAGAACTCGAATCTCCACTTTCCCCGGAACCAGAAGAAACCATACAGCCTGATGACATCCACGACATCGAGAATCTACTAAAGCAACCGTGCCCAACTGAATTTGATAACAGCGAGGTACCATACCATCCAAACGTTCCATCACCAACAGCAAATTCCGACGAAGAAAACGACCGAATTCTCAAAAACCCCTCGCCACCACCGGTCACCGAGGACATCAAAACAAAAGAACCCAAGGAAAACAAAGAAACAGCATCGAACAACGAGTTGGCGCCTATTCTCGAAGTGTTCGGCGATGCGCAACCCGAGGAAATACCCGAATTGCTGACAGCCGAGACCGAAATCACAAAGCAGGATGTCGATCTGAACGACCCGATCGAAAAGTCCCTTCTTTTGCTCAACTCCGATGTGAAGGTGGACGTAGTCGAGAAGCTCACGCCGGACGAGCACGTGGTCGACGATGCCGCCGAAACATTCAAACCGGTCGATAAGTCAGCGAGCGCAGTTGCCGAGGGAGCGCCGCCTATCGCAAGTCCGCCAGCCTTCGCGATGGCAACGTCCCCGCGAATTCGGCCGACCATGATATCGGAGACGATTTTGAAAACTCCCATTACGATTATACACGTGAATAAAGACGGAAGCAAGAAGCTCAACCGGATCGAGATGCCGGCTTCCTTGGTGGTGAGTGCGAACGTCGAAGCGAAACAAATGATAGACAAGAAGGAAACTGCCGTCGCAGAGCCCGTCTCCCAAGACAAAGAGCGCTATGACGATTTCTCAGAAATCGAGAGCCAAGAGAATCAGATAGCCGACAATGACGTAAACAAGGACAGTGATGGTGGACTAGCGGCTATGGAAGTACACGTGAAGAGCGAACCTTTGCCGGCGACTTCTGCAGACAACGACGTCTCGGCAATCGAAGAAATTCGTTCGGACGTCAAGGTCGCGGAAATAGTCGCGAGCGATGGTGCGACAGCTCGAGACGAAGAAGGCGGCGCCGTTCAATCTCTCGAATCGAAGAAAAGCAGTCCTGTTGCAGTTGCGGTGAAGTCGGAAAAGCAAGAACCCTTTGTTCTGTTGGAAAAGTCGGATAACGTCGAGCACTTGGTGAACGAGATGAAAACACGCGATGTTGACAAAAATTTGCATAAAATACACAAGAAACAAAAGACAAAGCACAAGCAGGATTCAGTTCAGATTCCAACTCAAATGGGTTTGAGCAATCTTATGAATCTGAATCTTGTTAGTCCAAGTCAGCTGAACACTAAAGAGAGCATGACTGCTAGGCTATTTGAAATCGATCAGATTATTATGTGCTTGTTCAATGAAAAGATGAGTTTGTATCAAAGACTGCAGGCTGAAAACTTTGATTCCACTAGTCAGAAGGATGAGAACAAAGAGTCAAACTATTCGCTGGCGAATGCTGTGAAACAGTCTATGCTGATGAATCCAATGGCTGGCCCTTCTGGTATGGGATCGGCTTTTAGTTCCTTCTCAACTCCGCTAATGCCAAATTTAATGCATCCTCCTCTGTGTAAACCTGACAAGAGACTTTCAAATGATGCATCAGAAGATGGTACTAGTACCAGTCATCACGGGGACAAAACACCGGAGAAAAGTCAAAGCCCTCATAAGAAAACCAGCACAAATGAACAGGAATTGGATAAACCAGAGCATCATCATGAAAGTAGAAAAAAGGATAAAAAGAGTAAAGACAAGAAGAAAAAGAAAAAGAATAAGTCTAAAGATCGAACCAGCAGTGGCCATAGAAACTCACCATCAAAAGAATCAGCTTTGGAAAAATCAAAGTCACTTCAAAAAGTGACTTCTGAAAATAAGACTATTAAGTCGCATCAAGAATCTACTGAGCAGCTTAAGACATCTAGCAAAGAAAAAAGTAAGCTTCACAAAATTGCAAAAGAATCTTCTGAATCTGAATCTGAATTTAGTTCAGAACATCAATATAGATCCAAAACTGTAAGCAAAATTAGCCATAAAAAGAAATCAAGTGCAGGTAAGAATAATTTTAACTGTGCTCAGCAAAAAATTTTTTAACTTGATTAAAATTGTTTTAAACATAAATATAATTTTCTATTTTAGGAGAATCTAATCAACATTTAACAAGTAAAATGAATAAAAGTACAAAACATAAATTATCAGCTAAATTAGATAAAATGGATGACAAACAATCTTCAAAAGATTCATCCGATGATTCTGATGTTGCCTTAGCTTTCAAGCTCAATTCCATAAAAACAGTACGTTCTAAAAGTAGAGCTGGTAAAATATCTAAGGAATCTTCAGACACAGATGAAGAAAAAAATAGGAAATCAAACACAGGTAAGTAATTTTCATAAATTATGAAAAATTCATATCTAGAACACATACAACTACAAAAAAACTTTAATTATTGCAAAAGCATTTATTACAAATTTAAATACTATCCATATTTTCTTAGAAACCGCACGACCTAAAAGTAGGATGGGTAAAACCAATAAATCAAAAGCATATAAGAGCAAGGAAATTCTGGACACGGATGATGATTTTGATGGCGATGATCATCGAAAGCGTAGTCCTAGTCCTAAAAAGATTGTTCGACCAAAAAGTCGAATAGGTAAAATTTCAAAAGAAATAATTGAAAGTGAGGATGACAACGACAAGAAAAAATCTGAATTTGTTCGAGGGAAAAGAGGTAAATTCAATGATTTACAATTATTTTATATGATATATGGATTATTACTTGCGTTATTATAAAAAATTGGTTATCATTTATTTTAGAAACTGAATCTTTAGAAAGGCCAAAAAGCAGGATTGGAAAAGCCGTAAAAAGTAAATCTCCGGAAAAATCTTCTAAAGCTGCTAAAAATAAAGAAACTGATAGTGAGGTGGACACTGAAATAATGGTGAGACCTAAAAGTCGTGCAGGCAAATTTTCAAAAGGACTGATAGATAGCGAGGATGATGATGACACTGACAAAAAGAAGTCTGACTCTGAATCTACAACGAATCGAGCAAAAAAAGGTAACTTTAGTAGTCTATTATTATTTAACATGTTATACGTACATATTACTTGCGTCGTGATAAAAACTGATAATCATCTATTTTAGATACTGAATCTTTAGAAAGGCCAAAAAGCAGGATTGGAAAAGCCGTAAAAAGTAAATCTTCGAAAAAATCTTCTAAAGCTACTAAAAATAAAGAAACTGATAGTGAGGTGGACACTGAAATAATAGTGAGACCTAAAAGTCGTGCAGGCAAATTTTCAAAAGGACTGATAGATAGCGAGGATGATGACGACACTGACAAAAAGAAGTCTGACTCTGAATCTACATCGAGTCGAACAAAACAAGGTAACTTTAGTAGTCTATTATTATTTAACATGTTATACGTACATATTACTTGCGTCGTGATCAAAACTGATGATCATCTATTTTAGACACTGAATCTTCAGAAAGGCCAAAAAGTAGGATTGGAAAAATCATAAGCAGTCCTAAAAGAATTCCTCGATCAAAAAGTCGACTGGGTAAATCCTCTCGAAATTCTTCAGCTAGCTCCGATGATCTTAGTTATAAAACAAGAAAGAAGTCTCCAGATAAAACGGAAGATAAGCAAAAATTGACTACGAAAATACAAGAAGCTCGTGATGTAGCTGCTGAAATTAGGAAAGACTTTTCTGTTGATGGTGATTCTGATATTGAAGGTTCTTTACATCGCCTACGTAGCGCTAGTCCTAAATTACCTGTTCGTTCAAAAAGTCGAGCTGGTAAAGAAATCAAAGAAGAGTCAGGAAATGAATATAGTGATTCTACTAAAAAATCTAAGGATGTATCAGGTAATAATTTGAATTTCGCATTTTGTCTACTTTTATTACTTTCTTAAACTTTTTCTAACTTCATGGAATCATATCTCATTTTAGTTGATGTGACTGCAAAACTATTTAGTAAAATAGAAAAAGATATCAAGAACAAAGTGGAAGACTCCGAAGATGACTTAGAAGTATCTAGAATAATTGAAAAACAAGATACAATTTCATTATCAGATCCTCGTTCTAAGAGTCGTACTGGCAAAAGTGGTAAAACTGCTGATAAGAAAAAAGAAACTTCTGGAAATGCTCAAGGTGGAGTACCGAAGAAAGGTAAAGTATTTATATTAGTTGAGGATCATACAATTTTTAATGTTAAATGTTGTGTTTCAGAACAAGTTTCTCGACCAAAAAGTAGGGCAGCTAAAGCATTGAAAATTGATGAAGACAAAAAAGAACCCATTCAACGTCCTAAGAGCAGGGCGCTTAAGACTAAAATAGTGGAAACAAACGCTATTACTCAACCCAAAACAGAATCAAATCGAAATTCAGAGATCACTGCACGAAGTATTGCTGACAAAGTAAAAGATGGACAAAAACCAATTATTTATTCAGATGACAGTACAATGGATGTATTTGATCAAGCATCTACTCAAAACAAATTGCCGGGTAAAGGCTTAGCACTTTTGGAAGAATCCCTTAAAAAAGAATCCAAAATGAAGAAAACTACATTAAAAAATTTATTAAATCCGCAAGGTCCAGCCGAGGAGTCTGAGCTCTCATCATTTGATGAAGATGATGAATCTATTATAGAGCAAAAATCAAAAAACAAAGTTTCAGAAAAAATCTTGCAAAGTTATTTAGAGTCTATTGACTCTGTTATTGAAAATATTAGAGCTGAGTTGTCACATAATGATAAAAATGAAGCCAAAACCACCACGAATTCGAAAGATATTAAAACTAATCAGATACCGGATGAATCTAAGAAAATTCAAAAGAAAATCGTTCCAAATGCAGAAGATGTATCTGATGAGGAATTAGATTTTGAAGAAATGGAACCAGACGAACCTCAATGTGAAAAACTGCCAAATGAAACTGTGAATTTAGAATCAGCTAAAAAAATATTAAATGATGAGAGCTTAAAATCAACAGAAAAGGACTCAGAAAATAAAATATTGAATAAAAATGAACCTTTAACTAAAGAATTTAAAGAACATAAGGATAATAACGATATAAATGTTGAAGAATTAGCCGACTTTGAAGATTCTTTTACTTATGGAGGTTCGCCGTACGTAATTTTAGATAAAATTGAAGATAATATCGAAAACGAGCCTGTTCCAGAGGAAAATACTTGCAAAGAAGATGCAGTTACTATTCCATTTACTTATGAAGGCATGCCATTACCAAAGGATATTGTAGATAGTTGCAGTTCTGTGGGAAGTGCTTCACCATTAGTTATTGACTCACCTTCAGAAATGATTAAAGAACAGCAGTCAAAGAAACTAATTAAAGATATTTACAAATCTCATATAAACGTAATTGACGCAGGTAATATTGAACAGAATAATGTTAGTGCCATACAGGGTAATGTGGATGAAGCGATCTCAGATTCAGAATCAGAAATTGATGTAATAACAGATAGTAGTAAACCCACTAAAAACTCGGAAATTATTTTTAAATGTGATAATACAGACGAAACTGAAGAGGAAATAGAAGTTACAGAACTTGAGAAACCTCAAATATCCATTGAAGAGGAATCAGTCAAGTCATCTACTCAAAAAAGAGCAAAGAAAATGCGCCAAGAATCTAATGAAACATCAGATTCATTTGAAAAATCTCAAAAGATGACAAGCAAAATGTCTATTGAAGATAATGATAAACAGCTCAAAAAATCAGAAAAGTCTAAAGAAAGTACAAGGGAATCCGTAGACGATAGCACTTCTGAACGATCAGTAAAATTAAAAGAAATCGATAGTCAGTTAGATCAATCAGATGAGGAAGAGACAAACTCCGAAAAATCTACTAAAATAGGAAGAGGTAGAAAGCGCAAAAGACCTAATCAAGAAAAGACAGTCTTAGCAACGCGAAAGAAAAATTCTCGAATGGTGGAAAGCAAAGAATTAGTGTCCAAACGTAAAGCTCGTCTTTCAAAAATCGTTGAAGAAGAAAACTCAGATGATGATAGTCGCGTGAAAAAAAGTCGGCGTAGACCACCTGCTAAGAACCGGCAAGTTGAAGTGCTGCATAAACGAAATGCGAAAAGAAAACGACCAGTGACAGATGAGGAAATGAAATCTTGTAAAGTTCGAATCACAGACTGTAAATACACTTTACTTTGTTCTAATGTAAGTTTCAGCCTTTTACGCAAAGAAGGTATATCCAAAATCAGAAATCTAAAATCTATTCTCAAAGATATTGAAAAATCTAAGTACAAAGAATCCATGGCAGAAATTTCAAAGAAAGATTTTGGCGTCGATTCCAAAAAAGCCGAAACCAATATAGACAGTAAAAAGAAGGATACGCAATTGACTGTCACGTCAAATCAAGATGAAGTAGAAGAAGAAATGGTTAAGATCTCTGCAAGAAAGGAAGCCAATATTGAAAATATAAAGAAGAAAGAGGCAAAACAAGTTATTAAACAAAAAACGGACGCGACCGAATCAAAAAAGAGAGAGTTACCATCTGATTCAGAAAAAATGGAAAAAGAAGAGGAAAAAGAAATTGATAAGAAAATACACTCTATAACTACGTCACTCCATACCGATGAAGTTGACGAAATGATAATATATGACAAAGAAACAACAAATATTTCTCAAACAACCAGTAATGAAGATATAGTAGAAATGTCAATGAATACTGATGAATTCACAGAAATGCCAAAGGACAAATCATCTGAAAAAGACCCTCTGAAATCGATTGTGTCTGCAGGAGAAAAGACAAGTCAAGTTTTACGAAGAAATGAATCATTAATGGCAAGTGCTCAAGTTGTAGTGCAAAAGATGATTATTACGAAAAAAGTTTCCAGCAGTGAGACGGACCAACCCAGTTCAAGTTTGGAAGTGGAGGAAAAAAAACCGATGAGGACTTCTTACACCAACCACAAGGGTCCAATTTTAAATATAAAGGTAAAGAAGAGATCTGGCAAGATAAAAAAAATGTAGAATGATATTAATATTACAGTGGTTATTTAATCGCTAAATTTACCGATTACAAACTTTATTGCTTAATTTAACGGTGACGAACTTTACTTAAAGAAAATGAAACCGTACACAACTGTGACAAACTATAAAAGCGATTAAAGTTATGACTGGATGTGATATCTCCAAAACCTCATAGAAATATTTTAAAAAACCTAATATAGGTTTATAAAACTTAATGTTTAATATGTAATATAATGTTGTTTTTTACTAAGTAGGAATTTTGCAAGCGAAAGTTTTTACTTGACGTACTTAAAGAAAATCTGAAGGTTATATTTTTTGTTTTCTTTTCATAAAACAATTCTTTTATGTTCAATTGAACTACTTGTAGATCGACGTTTTGAATTGCAAAGCATGTTCGTAGTATAGTTTTAATAAAAGTTCACGAGTTTGTAGAATTTCCAGCTTTAAGTCATTCGAAACTCCTTTATCCTTATCCTTTAAAACAAAAAGAAATTATTATTTATCAAAATTGCAAAAATAAGATCAGGAAAGATAATCGCAAAATTATATTAACTTGCCATAGTTTTTATTAACATCAATTAGCAATATTAACAAATGGTAGTTGACAATTTGGTGATAAGCTGTAGATAATTTTGGATATAAAAGAACTGGGTTCGATGAAAATTTCGTACGGTATTTTAGGTTTACGAAGATACGTTTTTGGCGGCGAGTGAAGATGGATCGGTATATCGCTACGAAATCATCACCAATGCTCTGTTAAACATCTTCAGAGGTCATTCTGCTGCTGTAACATGTCTTTGCATAGCACGTTTCGACGCTGGGGATTGTAAAAAAGAACTGCTTTACTCTGGATCGTTAGATGGTAGTCTTCGCTGCTACAACTTAAGGGTAAGCAATAAAAAAACTGTATTTACAAAATTAAAAAAAAAAACAATTTATTTTAATTTCTCATAATGAAAAGACCGGCTTCTCTGTGATTAATAATGTTTGCATAAAAAGATAAATTTAAATTGTTTTTATAATCACTACCCAAAAGTATTATATCATTTAAGCATTGTATTTTAAAATACTTACGGGAAAAAATGTTTATAGACTGGTTTAGAAATGCAAATAAGCGAAATTGGAAGCGCAGTTCAGTGCATGGATCAGTCTTGGGGAACCATATTTATAGGCACCAAATCTGGAAGTATATCACGTTTCAATATTAAGGTATGTAAAAATTTTAACAAGTTTATAAAGGAGTAGTATATCGTACGAGTGGAAAGGAAAATGTGCCATTTCTAGCACGGGTAAGATAGATTTAAAGCAAGCCACAGTCGCGGGCATTACAGGCATAAGCAATCATTCTAACTAGAAATACATTTACCTAGAATTACAAATTTTAAGTCATCCTCCTGTGAAATTTAATTGATAATATTTTTAACTTTTCCATGTTTTATAAATGTGTTCAAAATTTTTATATTTTCAAAAACTATTTGAATTTAGAAATTAATTTGACTGATTCTGAGTAGTTGAAGAAAATAAAAAGTGACTAATTTATTCTCATAAGCTCGAAAGGAGGAGTTGGCTATTCAATTCATGAGGATTTTTAATGCTAGATATGAAGTTAAATGTATACGAATTTGATTCGAATTATTTACTTATAACGTGATTTGTTTGCAGTCTGGATATTTACAACCAGATTCCATTCAGTGTTCAGAGAAGTCTGTAATGGCACTAAAAGCGACTAATGAAGGCGCGAGAAAAGTACTGATAGTGGCTTCTCGCAATCAAAAACTAACCATCCGAGACGCCGTTACAGGACTTATTTTACGCACGATAAGTGGGCAGAAAAACTATACTATTTATAGTCTTTTGAGGGATCACAGTTTAATTTATTGTGGAACCAGTAGTACATCCATTCCAGTTTTTGACTTTATTGTAAGTAACGCTCACAGATTTATTAACTGTATAAAGTTTTGTAGTAGATCTGGAATTGTTAATTAAGATATTACATCTTTATTTTTGTTTTACAGAGTGGAGAACAATTAGTACAATATAATGCGAGCGTTGGTATTGTGTGTATGTGCGTGACAAAGAAGCTTCTTTTTGCTGGATGTTACGATGGCAATATTTACGTTTTTGACACAAGGGTAAATATAACTCAGATAGTTTATTTAAATATACAAAATTTTGAATTTTTGAAATGTAAGTATAATTTTTTTTACAGACCCATAATCTCGTATGTAGTATACCCGGACCTGGAAATATGTTGCTAAGCATGGAACTTATTGACAGAAAGGTGAGATATCGTTTAGTTTCATATACAATAAAATTCTGACAGAATATTCTATACAAAATTTTATTTAATTATTTTTTTCGTTGTAGATTATTGCAGGAAGCAAAGACAAAAATTTACATGTATGGGATATGCCAGAACAAATACAAGAATTGCTGGATGAACAATTGTAACGTAGATATCGCAGACAGTGAATCTAGTCATCTATAAAAACTCTTTACAAAGAAAATCAGTCGAAGAGTATTTTTAATCCAGCATTTACAGTGGCAAGAACTACTGCTGCAGGTCATATTGCTCGCAAAATAGCAGCATTAAGCGGAAATGATTTTCCGTAAATACAAAAGTAATGTGTACAGAAAAAAAAGAAACATTAATATAACAAAAAGCAAGGACTTAATCGAAACTTATATTATAAAAATGTAAATAATGACGCTCGATAGTGATTAAAAAAAACATGTACAGAGTCAAATGTACAGATAGGGGTCGGGAGGACGAATCATACTTTAAAGCAGCGGCGTAAAGTATACAGTACGCATCTCGAGGTGCCCTTAATTCTAGCCAATGTAACTTTAGCAGCGATAAAATGTAATCTTAATCTATAGATTTATTCAATCGAGTTTAGACATTTGTTTCTTTTACACTTTATCAAATACGAGGATTCATATAACGATCGCAGAGCTGCGACTTAGTTCTCTCGAAATCAGATCGAAGCGTAGTTATGAGACTGAAGCGATTCACACAAAACAATGGTAGATCTTCGGTAACCGATAAATCTAAACAACGGGCGATGTTACTAGGCCATAAAGCGATGTTTTTAAATATTTCACTTTATTACTATAAAAAAAGCTTGATATGAGTTATTTGTTAATGTTTCGATTCACGTATAAATCAAGAAAAGGGAAGAAAAGTAAATTGGCCGTATTAAATGATATCAACTTGGATATATATATTCAATGGATATACTTAAAATTTGCCATTTAAATTAACATTGCTTAATTGGTAATAAAAAGTGATGTTTTTCGCCTCGAAGTTGCGAATAACGTTAATAATAATGGGAAAAATATTACTTTGCAGGAATTGCAGCAAAGTACGAATTTTGTAGTTTATAAACAATCAATTTCACCAAGATGGAATGATGGCATAATATGTGTATCCGAATTTTATACAGTTTGAAAAAGTAGATAGAGAGGCACATTGTAGATGTGAAAATGATGACTTGTACCATTTGCTCGTGCATCGTTGTATTTTATATAATGTAGTCATTCAACTACATTATGTCGGAACATGTAAAAAAAGATACGCTAATAAAGCAAAGTGATTTGTTTTTTTTATACATGACTTTTTGCTTGTTAGTAGTAAGTAGATATATCGATCAAGCAAGATGTTTCTTTGTTCCGTAAGAAATGAAAACTTGATAAAGATGAAATCGTACAAAATTGTGCTATGAATATCGAAATTTCACATATACATTTATCAATTGATGTAAATGTGGTAAATAATTTTTGTTTAAATAAAATTAATATTTCAAAGTGAAATTTTAACAATCAAGTCATTTCTTATAGCTATTGTTGAGTTTGATTTGTATACTAATTATAAAATATAATTTTTATTCATTTTATAATTTTTTTTTCATAATTTGTATATTTTAGATACAAAAATTAACGAATGAATAAAAATTGTATCAATTCTAAAACTAAATAATATTTTAAATAAATGCGTTCACATTTAAAATATAAATTTTTGTTATTTCTTCTTAATTAATACCTTACTTAATCACCTGTTTCACTCATACATTAAATCAAATTTTATCACGCGTATTTGCTTATTTTTTAAACAGTTTTATGCTTATGTTAAAATACTTAGTTAACACGTCCAAAGTTACTATTAATAGGCGAACTCAATAATAAAATAAATAAATTCGAAATATTAGGTAGTTCTTATCAAAAATTTTTGCACTACATCTTGTACGCAAAGTATAGTAAAGAATAAAGATGTATGTTCAGTACACAATATATGTAACATGTAAGTAGGTATGAAAATTTGAAATTTTGATTTCCGGAAGTGCTATTGTATTTGTATAGGATAAAGAGGAGCTTGCGCATGCGCTCTGTATGCATAAGAGCCGGAAACATATGATGCTGAATGCTGATGCAACGCATTCACCATCACCGACAGGGCGATATTTTATTTTTTATTTTTTTTTTTAATGGCCGTGGGTACTACTATATATACACCGATATGCCACAATGCAAGACAGGGCGATATAAGTATCTACAGGTAGAAAAGCCTGCAGCTGATTTTTTGGACTGTAGTAGTGTAGTAATAGTATACTGCACTATACACAATTATTCATCGTCGGTTCGGATCGCCATCACAGTAAGTACATATATATATATATATATATATATATACTTGGTACTGTATAGAGTGTATAGATTTTCAACCGCCAAAAATCTGAGCCCATCAAAAACGGTTATAAGTATAGTTAAAACGGAGAGCGATTCTTGGGCACATTTTTTTTATTTTCCGTTTACTACGAAATCTTCCGTTCGACGTATTTTTTCAAAATAGATACAAATGTGTGTGAACTTTTTCATTGTGTATAGGTTTTCTTCTAGATAAAATTTTGGCATTGTATATAACACGGGAGGCATCATCGGCTTATATTTATACACGCTCTTTGCCAGTATCGACTCCGGCTTTGTTTACAAATATATACGGCTGTACTTGTAACCTCAAATATGTCGAAAGCTGCGGCGAAAAAGATACCGAGAAAAAAAGGTGCTAATGGATATAAATTGCCTGATCCTATTCCCAAGGGTGAAATTGTGACTGATTTGAAGAAGCAGAAATGGATTTTTGGCTCATCTATCGGCGTCGGTGGCTTTGGAGAAATTTATTCCGGTAAGTTTATTGTTCAGTTTTACACATTTATTATTTACTCATTAAGTTTTTAACCTTTGCAATTGTGCTTTTATTATTATCTTCTGCACTTTTCGTTTATAGCTGCAATTTACAAAGACAAAACTCCAACGGACTATCCAACAGTAATAAAAATTGTAAGCTTTTCTATTTCCTGTTTACTTATAAAATCGATTATATATCATAGGATTTCATTTTTTACATAATATTTTTAAAGGAGCCACATGGAAATGGACCACTGTTTGTTGAAATGCACTTTTACATGCGTAATGCTAGTCCAAATGACAGTGAGTATTATATTTGTAACAAAATCCATGTATTATGTGTAATTAAAAAACAAATACTTTTATTTATATTCTCAGTAAACAATTGGAAGAAAGATAAGAAACTTTCACACTTAGGAATGCCACCATTCCTTGGTTCTGGAAGTCATGAATGCAATGGACAAAAATATCGATTTATCGTTATGGAGCGTTATGGCACAGATTTGTGGAAATTATTTTTAGAAAATAATAGAATTTTCCCAGAGCACACTGTGTATAAAGTATCTTGGCAAATTGTAATTTACACAAAAACAGCTAATAGTAAGTAGTATCTAATTTAATTTTATTTAAACTCTTGATCCTTTTTTCAGATAAATATTTTGGAATACATTCACAATAAGACATATATACATGCTGATATAAAAGGTGCAAATTTATTGCTTGACTTAAAATCACAAAATAATGTTTTCTTAGTCGATTTTGGCTTGGCATCACATTATACAACAAAAGATGAATATAAGTTAGATCCGAAAAAAGCTCATAATGGTACAATAGAATACACAAGTAGAGATGCTCATATGGGAGGTAAAAAACTTAAATAATTAACATAAAACTTTAAACTTATATGTACTAAATACTGTCTTTTTTTTAGTACCAACAATGAGAAGTGACTTTGAAATTTTACTTTACAACATGATCCAATGGATATGTGGTTCTTTGCCATGGGAAAAGAATTTAAAAGATCCAGGACTAGTACAACAACAAAAAGAGAAAGCATTTAATAATGTACAAAAGTTTTTAAAAGAATGTTTTACAACATCTGAAATTGCAGCCCCTATTAGTCAATTTATGACTTTGTTAGCTTCAGTTAAATTTAACGAAACACCTAATTATAATAAATTTAGAGATATTCTTGTTAAAGGGTTGCAAAAACTTAATGATACTCCGAATGGTAAGTTAGAATTTTCAACTAAAAAAGTGAATAAACCATCAACTCCAATGAGGACAAAGCCAAGTGCTGCGGAAAATAAAGCATCAGCTAAGAAGTCAAAAAATGAACCAAAAGCAAAACTAGTACCTACTCCTAAAACCCCAAGAGGTAAACGTAATATTCCAGCACTCAATGAATCTCTGAATAGCAGCATCGATTCAGTAGTTTTAAATGAAAAATGTATTAATGGAAGAGATATGAGAAGACAACTAGCAAATATAGATTTTGATGCTGAATATGAAGTGCATATAAAGAAAAGAAAGACCAAAACTAGTTTGAAAGATGTTGAAACACCAACAAAACCCCCTGCTAAAAGAGTTCGAAAAAAAATAGTTAATTCAAAAGATTCATCAGAGTCTGAGTCAGAACCTGTGGTAAGATCTATTTGATATATATTTTAAATAATTTGCGATCATGATGTAAAAATGTCTGCTCTTTTAGGTGGTGACAAAGGGAACGAAAAGTCGTCCAGGCTCTACGCAAACACCAGGTAGCCGCCAAAAGACTGTAGCTAAAAAACGATTATCTGAATATGATAGTGAAAGAGACATGTTTGAAGAAAGTCTAGATGATTGAATGATGAATTTAGTTAAAATGAAAAATATTTTTTTGTACGACTTGTATAAAATGTTTTGCGAAAGCTTTTGTCGTAGTACGAATTAATTAAAGCTGGTAAATTTTACTAAATACTATTATGATAATTGGTTGTGTGTACCGATGACTGTTGAGCAGTATTGAATCAACTTAAGCGTAATTCGTGAGACTATTTTGTAATAAAGTTTTTATAATATTAAATAAGATTAGATTTTTAGAACAAAAATAAGTTTTATTTTTAGAACAATTTCTTTTTAAATAAATATTTTACATTCTTCATGTATATCGTACAGATATAATTATTCTTAATTGAAAGCATCATATATAATTATTTTACAGTCGTTCCTTAACATAATGATGGGCATTAGGTATAACAACTTCAAAAACCCACAACTATTTTTTTAATTTTGTTATTTGTGGAGCACTAATTTTCACTTTACCAGGTATATTTCTTGCAATTGTCTCTTCTTTAACAGATTTTAAAAGGTCCTTTTCTCTTGCAGTTATAGTCTTATCTTTGAGAAAAACAGCTACAGCAGTCTTAGCAGCTTTTCCACGTTTACCATTTCCAGGTGTTAATTTCACTTTAAATCTAGAACGTCAATTAAAAAATACAGTTGTTTTGTAACAAATATCAATTGAACAACAATTTATTTGTATTGTTATGTTTATAATTGTATTATAACAAATTATAAATGATTATAAACGATACTTACTTGTAACTTTGTAATGTGCTGTAAGGAGCTACTACTGGAACTGAAAATAATAATTCGTCTTCCGCAAGTGGTTTACCAGTCAATTGATCTAACATATCAACTTCAGGTCCTGGATCAGCATCTTCCTCATCTACATTTTCAGCAACTTGATTTTGGGGTTTATTTTGCATTGGATTTATTCTTGGTGGTATTCCTTTCTTCTTTCCTTGTTGTTTTGGACCTGATGGGTCTTTATTTTTACTTTTTCTTTTATCTTCTTTGGCCGTTCCAGCCGACTAAAATAAAAAATAATCCGCTAGCTTTTGGATTGGACAGTAATGCATATAATAATCTAATAAACAAAATACCTGTAAGACTGTCATTAATAACTTTCTGTCTTCTTCATCTTGATCTTTATATTTTTCTTTTATTTTTTTTAGTTTTCCGCGTTGACCTCTTTTTAGAGTAGATTGGTTTTGTTTTGGTTGTGCGTCGGACTCGTTAGGTTTTTGTGACAGCATTTTATTTCCAACATTTTTTGAAGTATCTTTATTTTGATTGCTTTTTAAAGCAACAGGTTTATCATCACCTAAGTATACTACTTCATCCATAGCTTTTTGTAACTTTCCAATAGATTTCGACTCATCAACGCTGAGTTTTACTCTAATGAAGAAAAAATCAAATTAGTCAATTTTTTAAAATTAATTATAAGAAAATTGCATCATACCTTGGACCAGAAAGATCTATTTTTATTTGGGTATCAGGGAACAATGATTTCTCGTCTTCATCACTGCTGTTGTCATCACTTATTACTGACTCTTGTTTAAGATTTTCTGATGACTCTTCATTTATAGTTTCTAAATTTTCATTACTTTCTTTGTTGTCTCCTGCAGAATATAAAATCATTTGTTAGTAATTCGCAATTTTTTTTTTTATAATGGTAAATAAATTTTTTAATATTAACCGTCTTCATCTCCTTCCTCGATTTCGATTTCGTTATAAGTTTCATCTACACGATCGGCATCATCCTCTTCTAATGTACGTATTCTCCTTTCATTTTTGTGTCTTTCAATTGAACTATCTTCTAAACGGAATAGAAATCCTAGTCCCATTATTAACTGACATGGTGGTAAATAATTTTTTTTACCACGAATCATGAAAGATCCTGTAGTAAGGTATTCTCCGGTTGGAGCAGTTTTAGAAACTTGATCGCTATTTACCCAGTATGCACCAGCTACTACTTTTGCTTCCCATGCAATACTGTTTTAATTAAATAAATTTAGATGATTGAAAGTTACTTTTATAATTATTAATAGTTTAAGGAATACCTGTAAGCAACTGCCATTGTCCCAGCTTCTGCCAAAGATTTTGGAGGAACTGGCCCTCCATTGGGATTTTTTATTACTACTGAACTAGCACCACTTAAGTCAGCATGCACATAAATATCACCACTTCTTAAATATCTTTTTACAATTAATTCGTTTTGTTGTTGATCTCTTCCACCAATAACTACGGAATAAATTTGTTTCAAATTTTCTGAATATTGAGCTCAATTCGACTTTACAAAAAACTTACCTAAATAATTTTCTGAGGTAATGAACCAGTAAAACTTTTCAAACCAGTAAACTTTTCTTGCTTTATTGATACTATGAATAGCTTGTACTTCCTTTAAAGTTTGCTTAGTTTTTCTCTCTGCTGATTTTAATGCTTTTCCTTGAGATTCAATTGTCTTTTGTTGTTTTTTTGCCGCTGAACGTTTTTGATCATAATAACGTGTTGCATTACCAAAAGCTGAATGAGCTAAATCAATATCTACAGTCATTGGCTTCAGCTCTGGCTCATCATCCTCGTATTCTTCATATGGATTACTCAATAACATTGTAATATGATTGCTTTCTAATTTTAAATGTTTTATAGCAGAGGCTACAGGATCTCCCTTGGCTTGTGCTTCTTTCAACAGTATTTGTATGTCTTGCCAAGACATTTGATTTGCTAATGCACTTTGTATTGCCAGAATTGCATTTTCAACTAATTCCTGATTTCGAGTAATCAACTCAGCTTTTTGCTTATCTGTTTCTTGAGTTTTACCTAGAGTTACCAATCTTTGGTCATGATCTTTCTTGACATTTTCTAACTTTTTTAAAGCATCTCGCTCTTGTTGCAAAACTTTTAAATCTAGTTTTTGACCTTCCATAGTTGAAAAGTACTCATCCACTGCTTTGTCGAATGTCTCATATTCTTTGTAATGTTGATTTTTGCACTGTTCAAATAATAATGGATGAAACTCAATATTAGCATATATAAATTCTTCTTCTTTATCTTGTATAGGTTTTTGTTCCTTTTTTTGTATCACATATCCTTTAGATACATTTTTTTTTGCATTATTTAGTAATCTTTCTGCATTTTCAAGAGCAGTATACAGTTTATCTACATCTTTTCCCACATCAAATTCTTTGCCTATTTTACAACCCAATTGGAAACCAACTTCTAGCAGAACATGATCTATAACAGCTGCACCAACTTCTAAATGGGGATTTAATATTTTTTTCAAACTTTCTCCTAGCTTTGCAGTTTTTATAATACCTTGAAGTTCTTCTTGAGTGGGTATTATTTTAGTGTGAGCTCTAAAAGCTGGATATTTTTCTTTTACAGCTAATCTAAAAAAATAGTGTATAATTATTTTGACTCTGTAATTAATTAGGTCAGTGAATATCAAAAAAACAAATACCTTATTTTGTCTCCTTCTGTGTGTGGTCTTAATACATTAAGTATTGTCATTTCATAATCAGTTAGAATAATATTACCACGATCATATAATTCTAATATTACGTGATAAGCTGCTTCATTACTGCCAAATTGAAGATCAACTACTCGATCAACTCCAATCTGAGTCAGACTTTCAAGGCGCTTGTTTTTTAAATGTTTCCTCATCTGAAAATCAGTGTTATAATAATGTTTTATATATTATTTTATATTTCAGCAATTATATAACATGTAAATTTATTATATGAACTTTTCATAATGCATACTTTCATAGAGAATCCTGAAGGAGCTACATTTTTAGGCCATTCAAATTCTGTTGTGTGCATTCGATTACCAGACTCAAGCAATAAAATACATTTTTCTTCACTTCGTTGAAAGCGGATAAGATATGTTTTATGATCTATGTCATAGATTTGATTTACGCGCATTCCAATGAGCCTATAAAAATTATTCAAAACAAATCAATGACTTAAAATAAATACTTTAAATTATAACCTTAAAAAATATTTGCAATTAAGTTGGAGCTCAAAAAATTGTTTAAAACTCACTTTTGAAGTTCAGTGATGGAACACACTAAATCATACGTATTAAATCGATTCTTCATTTTTATTGCTCTGTAATGTTATCCTGCTTCCATGGATAAATTAGATATTTTTAGAGAACAAATATGCCACAGGGACAGGACTTGGCGTGTTTACTGACATTCGTGAAGTTTGATCGCGCATTCGCTTTCGCGACTCCCACCAACTCCCCACCACCAAACCACTTCTATAATCTATATATAGCAATACAATACTTCATATAATCATATACCTTGCAATAATAATAGTAACTATATAGGTTTACAACTAATAACAAAAAAGTTTTAGTATATTATGCAACGGGTACGGAAAGGGTTTATTTACAAAACGAGAGATTACGGCACGAGCCGAAGGCGAGTGCTGTAACGAGTTTCGTAAATAAACCCTTTACGTACTAGTTCCATACGATATTTTATGCTACTATAATCTGAAAATCAGCAACGAAGTTGCGATTTTTAGGTTAGAGTGGTATAAACTTTCTTTTATTTTTATGTCACTTTCAATATCGATGATTTGTTTTTATAATACTGTTTTTAACAATGAAATATATCCATTGAAAATAAGTGAAAGTGTAATAACAATTAGAAAGGGCAATAAAATGAAACTAAAATCGGCATAAAATAATAGCAAAAAAAAAGAAAATTTAGTATTTTAAAGTTTAACAATTATACTTATAAACAGTGTCTTTGTAAAACTTCCAGTTATAAATTTATCGGTAATTAATGTTTTGTTGGGACAAAATGTTTTGTGGTTGTATATATCACACAATAACTCAAGTGCATAATTTAGTATTTTTAAATTTTTTTTTATTCAATAAAGTTGAAAATGATGTATAAGTATCCTGTTTAACGGTATGACTTTTGGTAGCGGGCACGTGCTCCTGGACCACCAAACTTCTTAGGTTCACATCTTCTAGGATCAGCAACCAATAGTGTCCTATCGTATTGAATCAAAATATCTTTGATTTCTTTCTTGCTGGCTTCATCAACATCTGAAAAATATACGAATCATATATTATTTACTTTCAGGAAAAATTTCATCATTACAATAAATGAAAAATAAATTTATAAAAATTTGAAAAGTTTGTATACAATATAGAACTACTTTTAATTATGTATAATTGTACTAACATTTCTGGTAGTATGCTACGAGAGCCTTAGAGATTGCTTGTCTGATGGCATAGATTTGGGCTACATGACCACCACCATTTACTCTGACCCTGATGTCAACTTCAGAGAACTTTTCCTGAAACATTAATAACAAAACTATATTTTACATTATGCTCTGCAATATTGTTTTTATAATAAACTTTACAAAGAAACCATTCAGTTATCAAATTTCTAATCAATAACAATCATGTTCGGAATAAGTGAAATCATCATAAAGAAAAATGCTGCACTTTCATAATACGACTTAAAAATCACGCGGTAATACAAACTTTATACCTTTCCAAGAAGAAGAATTGGCTCTTGAAGCTTGTACTGGAGAACTCTGGGTTCAACCAGCTCCAAGGGACGACCATTTACCCGCAGAATTCCACGGCCTCGTTTGCAGTAAGCAACCGCTGTGGCGCTTTTCTACAAAAAACGCAACAATCCAAATTAGTAAGTATTTGCGGCACAACAATTGTTGCAACAAAAATTCTAATGTTTTGGCGTGTCAACGCATGACCACTGGCACGCCAGTCATAACCTTAAAGCAGGACTGGATTTTTCAACTTACTTTGCGGCCGAAGACCTGCACGGAATGGATCTGCTGCTTTTGTTTCTGAAAAGGACGCAACAATGAAGTTTCAGATCAATTTTTTACGCGAAAATTTTCATTACTTCACGGCAAATTGCCGAAAGTTAACAACATACCTTCTGCATCTTGGAAGAGCACGTCGTAGAAAGGAAGTCAGCGCAGCGCTAGAGTATGCGAAAGACGGAAACGATGGATACCGCGAAAGTCATGTAAGAGATGGCGCGGTTGATTTGATTTCGGCTTTCACATAACACGCGTGCAGTGCAGCGTGAGTTTGAATGAAAAATATAAGATGTCATATACATATGTAAGGTGTTAGTCCTAAGAAAAAAAATTGGTACTAAGTAACCGGTGAAAGAAATTTGATTACATTACACATGATTGTTTTTTATTTCGATTTTTGTTTTTTATGTTATGAAAAAGTGCTTGTTTTTTACTGAATGATTACTGAACTAAGTTTTAAGAACTAACCTATATTGACGATTTTTTCATTTAAAACAATAATTATTACACTATAACATAATGATCGAAGACAATGAGAATCCGGATGTCTATTTTGAAAGTTATGAAGATTTAAATGTAAGTAATTTATTTCAATTGAATTAATTGTTTCTTCATTATACTTCTATGATTTTAAGGTTCATCAATTAATGTTGAGTGACAAACCAAGAACACTTGCTTATAAAAATGCTATTTTTAATATGAAAGATCAATTCGCAGACAAAGTAGTTATGGATGTTGGAGCTGGTACAGGTAAACATGCATTAGTTTCTTACCTAAATAACGATAATACTAATAAGTTTTGGTTCTTTAGGAATATTGTCAATTTTCTGTGCACAAGCCGGAGCTAAGAAAGTGTACGCCATAGAGGCCAGTAACTTAGCTGAATTAATTTCCAAAGTTGCTGAGGAAAACAATGTCAAAGATAGAATTGAAGTAATACAAAAAAAAGTAGAAGATATTGGTCCAGAGGAAATAGAGAAAGTTGATATCATTGTATCTGAATGGATGGGTTTTCATTTACTACATGAAGGCATGTTAGATTCTGTTATTATTGCAAGAGATAGGTTTTTGAAAGAAAATAGTTTGATGTTACCTTCCATAGCAAAGATATATGCTGCACCATGTCAATTGCCAAGTTTCTTTGAATTCTGGAATGATGTATTTGGAGTGAGCATGAAGTAAGAACTTTTTCTTTATTGAATTTACAAATAAATAAAATATATTTTCAAATTATATTTATCATTTATTTTTTATTCAATTAGATCTGTTGCAGAAAATTATAGAAAAACAAAATCAATGGTACCAGAAATATGTATTCTACCAGCAAAGGATGTTTTAGCTGAAGGAAAATTATTAGTTTGGCTAGATTTAACCACTGTAACTTCAGAAGAGCTAGATCTTTTGGGAGGGGAGGAAAGCATATCAGTTTGTTCTAAAAATGGTAAATATCAAGGTTTCAGTATTTGGTTTGATGTAGAATTCCCAGATGGTTCTGTATTAACTACAGCTCCATCAGCTGAACCAACACATTGGAAACAAACTGTGATAGTTTTACCTTCAAGTATCGATGTATGTGAAAAAGAACCTGTTGCTTTTGAACTAAAACTCGCTAGAACTGATTCCAATCCAAGGAGATATAATGTTGCATTTACAATGCTTGATTCTTCTGATGTTTTACATGAAATCCCTTGTGACTGTTACATGACTAAATGCATTGTAACAAAAGCATATATTGAAAATCAAAATTTAGAACCAGAAGGAGTAGAAAAATAATATTTTAATTGTTAATTATTATTAAATAGTTTATATTTTTATAAAAATATAATTATGTATGTACATAGAACTATGCATATATTAATTACTGTCCTCTGCTTTTTGCAATTTAAAAAGTACTCCTTCAATTACAGATTTTTTACCAGCTTCATCAGGAGATAAAATAGACATGCGGCTCTAAAAAAATCAATGAAAAATTTAAGTAATTTTAAATTAATCCTTAAGATTTATTATATTTACCTTTGCAGATTTATCATTTGAGTTCATGTATCCTATTATCATGCTGTTAGTTGTATGGCTCCAAAGAAAATCTCCACAGTTATTTTCTGTAGAATATCTTATAGCTAGGACACCTCCATATTTCTCATTGAGGTCTTTCAAAAATCTAGATTCTTATGACAAAAACACATGTAAATGATATATGCAACGTTTGATAAGTTTACTATAACATAAAATTTAATACCAAGAAAATTTGATTGCATGGCATCATGTAAACTTGTAGTAGGGCAATCAGTTTGTTCAAGCGATTCAGCAATAGTACGAGCTAATGTAGTTTTGACAAGATGCTCTCCACATCCTGAGGTGCTTGTACCAACTGTAATATTTCCTTTACTTGCCCATACACCACAGCCCCAAATACCAGCCTGTAACAGATGAAGTTGATGTCAATGATTTTAATATAAATTTATTTTAAACTTAAAAATTTTTAAATTAAAAATGAATAATCTTACTTGACCCACACGCCCTGGATATTTCAAAATGATTCCTCCGCTTGAGCATGCAGATGCTACATTACCAAATTCATCAATGCAAACAGCTCCTACTGTATCCAATCGTTTCTTTAGTAGCTAAAACATAATTTTTTTTTTAAACGGTTCTTGAACTTGAACATGACTTTAAATATTATGTTTTACTTTTATATACCTGGCCAATTTCATTTGTATCACTTTCTACTTTCCTTTTGTAGTGTTTGTAAATTTTTTGAGCCTTGACTAAGTAAAATAAACCAGCTTTAATAACTGAGTTAAATAAATTGTTTTTTAAATTAATTTAAATACTCATACCTGATATTAAATTTTCAGGTGGTATGCATTGAATACCCATTTCTTTGGCCCATGTAAGAGCTCCAGATCCAACTAGAAAACTATAAATTTGATTCGATTTAATAATATATGAATATTCAGTAATTATTTAAATCAGTAAACAATTCAACAAACCTTGGTGGAACTCTGCCATGTCCAATATCAACTGTTTGATATTGACACAAGCGCTTTGCTACTTCAATTGGATTCTTAACACCTGTGATAGCACCAACACCTCCATAATGGAGTGATTCACCATCCATAATGCTAGCATCACATTCGACATTTCCTTCATAAGTTAAGTTTGACCCGTATCCTGCATTTGTTAATGGTGAATCTTCCAAGATAATCACTGCATTTACAACGGCATCAATGACACTATTGGAATGCTTTAGAGATTCGATTCCCTGTAAATGGTATGATTTAATTTAAAACAATTTTTAACTAATTTCATTGAATTCTTTTTTCATTTTAAATTATGCGTACTTTTTCGCATGCTTCTTTACTTAATTTCTGATATTTTTCTTTTAATGTAGTCGAATGCTGACCAGCTCCTGTTAACAAAATAATCAAACTAATCATAGATACCTCCTCAATTCGCGTTCATTAATTTGTTTTAAACGATATATAAATATGTTTATGCAAAAATGAAGTATAAATTATAAGTAGCTATATATACTTACCCAAATGAACTGCAATAAATCCAGATCTTGGTTTAATATTCATTACATTAGTCCGCTTAAATCGGTAGGGTTGTTTTGTAAAGTTTGCATTGATGTCTCCGTTTGTTTATAAGTACTGAACTACTCTGTTTTTGTAAAGCTTCGTTGTTGGAGTGAACAACAATTCGCAAAGAACAGTTTATTTTTACCGGTGGGAAAATGTAGACTGCATAAATATATATAGGTATATTGTATAAGTCTGTATACTTATATACATAACTGTGAAGTATGGTGCGGTAATAACGAGTATAATACGCATAACTTCAGCAAGATACAGACAATGTTTGTGTATTATTGTCATGGAGGATTATTGTGTTTGGGCTCAAATTTAACCTAAAACGTTTTACAATTTTTTACATAAGTTAATTTTTCTATTGCAAATCAAATAAAATTAATATCGAAAAACATAGCCTAAAAATTTCAACCATGAATCCTATGACGTAAGTAAATTGTACTTTTTAAAACAACATGCTTATCTAAGAAAAGTACCACTAACAAATTTAATTAATACAATATCTTCTGTGCAGAAATGTCAAAAATATTGCCAAATTAGGTCAACAAGAATTAGGTTCTGACAAAAAAGGTTCTTGGCACGATGACTACAAAGAAAGTGCATGGATTTTTATAGGAGGTCTTCCTTACGATCTGACAGAAGGAGATATAATTGCAGTCTTTTCACAGTACGTAACAATGACATATCATTAATATATAATTAATATTAACACCAGATATTTTGTTTCAGGTATGGAGAACCAGTTAATATTAATTTAGTTAGAGATAAGGACACAGGTAAACAGAAAGGCTATGGTTTTTTGTGTTACGAGGATCAACGAAGTACAATTTTAGCCGTTGATAACTTGAATGGTACAAAGGTTTGTAACTGTTAAAATTTAATTACTTTTTAAATTGATTATACCATTAATTCTATTTCTTTTTTTTTTAGATTTTAGGTAGGACAATAAGGGTAGATCATGTTAAGGATTACAAACCTCCAAAGGTCTCAAAACATGTTGATGATGATACAAAGAAATTAAGATTAGAAGGGTGTGCACCTAAACTGAAATAAGTTTTGAATTTAGTTTAAAAAGAAAAAATATGAAAAATATTCGTTAAAGTTAACATGTAGATATTTTATTATTCAAAAATATGTAAATAAACATTTTATATTTATAATTTTTACACTAACAGATAAAAGAATTAAAACTGTAACATATACTCAATAAAAATTGTGCGTACTCAAATTCTACAATTTGGGCCAGTAAACTTTAGTGAAACCAATGCAAGGGATGTTTTAAGTACAAAAATGCAAGCAAATTAATTTTTAAACACATGCTTTGGTAATGATAAAAGAAAAAAATAATAAAAATCCCTCACACAGATGATAATTATAAAGTTGTTGGTCCCAAAGACAGTCGTATTTTACATTTAAAATTCTAGTTTTAGTTAATGATATTTATATTTGGATTAATTTGGTTGTTTTTTCCCATAATATTCAAGAGGCTAACTTTGCCTTTGGTAAAAAAATACATTCATGAATCCAAAAATTATGCTTGAAAACTGCGGTATCAAGACGAACCGAATTCGCTCATCCACTTTTCATACTTTTCGAGATCTTCTTGTGATACACTTTTATTACACCTCTCGACTGCTTCATCAAAGTCTTGCGCCGATACTGGCAAATCCAATTCTTCTTTTGGCAACTGTCTTATTTGATCTGGCCTTAAACCAGCAATTTTTCGCCGCATGGACATCATCGACGCATCCCTGAAATTTTTATCAAATGTTATTGAAAACTAAATAATTAAGAATCACTTTTTGAAGTAAAATATTTGATTAATGCTGTACCTGCACACGTTTGTGATATCTGCTCCAGAATAGCCTTCTAATTTTTCTGCTATGTCACTAAGATTGACTGATTCATCAACTTTAACTTCACGAAGGTTAATTTTCAATAATGCTTCTCTTCCTTCAACTACAAATTTAATTAGATTTCAAAATTAGATTTGACAATTATAGATTTAGCCGAAAATTAAATGCAAGTTATTCTTACGATTTGGTAAAGGTATATATATTCGTTTTTCTAATCGCCTTCTCAAGGCTTCATCAATATCCCAGGGGAAATTAGTGGCTGCAAGAACCATTACTATTTTAGTAGGATCCTCATTGTTTGAACTTATTCCATCCATTTGTACAAGAAGTTCTGATTTGACTCTTCTTGATGCTTCATGTTCAGATTCTGAACCTCGTCGCGAACATAAAGAATCGATTTCATCTATAAATATTGTACTAGGCGCATAAAACCTGGCCTGTAAAATTTGGGTCATCAATTAATTATTATGTACACTAGAGTTTGAGCTCAGAAATCAGAATATGTACCATTTCAAATAACAGACGAACTAGTTTTTCCGATTCTCCTCGGTATTTTGACGTTAACGTGGAAGAAGAAACATTAAAAAACGTTGTACTGCACTCAGTAGCAACTGCTTTGGCCAACATGGTTTTTCCTGTACCTGGTGGACCAACCATTAATACCCCTTTCCAAGGTCTACGAATACCCTGTAAAAGAATGTCATAATTTATGACAAAATTCGCGATAAAAAAATTCAAGATATCAATAAATATAAAAATTTACTTTGAAAAAGTCAGGCATCAGAGTTGGTAAAACAACTACTTCTTCTAGAAGTCTTTTAGCATCATGCAAATCAGCTATATCATCCCAATGAATATCAATATTTTTCTGTACAATGTCTCTTTCTGAAAACAATTTATATAGTGAGCAACCGATTGTTTTATTTTGAAATTAAAGTTTTTTATAGGAAGCTCACCTAATGTGTCTACAAGGTCTCTATCAAGACCGGATGACTCAAATTTCCTTTCTTCAACTTCAGCATCTGTTTTTTCTGACTCAACTTTTTCCTGAAAAACATGGAAAAATGTTTGTATAGAGTGCTCAAGGATAATATAATCATCTCAGGAAAACCTTGGCCCACCTTATTTACATCATCTTTCTTAGCAGTACTGTTTGTGTTTGAATTTTTCTTGTCATCCATGGTATTATTTCTTTGACTGTTTCGGGACACAGGTTTGATATCCGTCTTCTTCGCAGAGGACACACTAGGCTTGCGAATATTCGACCTGTTCAGCGGCTTCTGCTGATTTCTTGACTGTATTTTCGAATTTCTGTTTGAATTGCTACAAAAACAAAGCAATTAACACCAGCATATCAATAATAAAAGCAAATGCTCGCATTGGGATCTCACTTTTGTTCAGTGGGTGATAGAGGTGGCCAGACATCTGGATCCCTGTGCGGCGTCGATGCCCAGTTACCAGAGGTCCCGCACGAGTACAGCGCCGAGTCTCTAGTGGGTTCCTCGTAGGAGAGACACGAGGATCCGATGAGTCTCTCGCTGTGAGTGTCCACCTTGAAGAGCTGTATGGTGCTGGAGGTCGCCTTGACTCTCTCGAACTCCTGAACAATCTGATGCTGGACCTGCTGCCACTTGGCTTTGCGGCTGGTGTCGACGATGCTCGACAGCAGCCTGTGTATCTGCTGGACGACACCCTGGTAGTAGACGCCGGAGGTGTCGTAGTTGCCCGTCAGTGCCATCTCCCTGGCGAGCTTCGTGTTCTCGCAGATCTCGTTGATGGACACGGCCATGTCGCAGTAGCAGCCGCCCGCAGACGAGCGAGCTGCTCCGAGCTGAGGACGCTGTCGGCTGAGCCCGAGCTCCGGAGGCACATATACGCGCCGAGGACGTTGACGAGTCCGGAAGAGAGAGCTGGAATTGTCCTCACGCTGTAGACAGCACGGCTGCAAGGTTAACTTCCGAAAATAGGCGTACGCAGCACACACACGCGCAGAGGCGAGAGAGCTCGCTCTCTTGCCCAATGACCCGCAGCGGCAAACTCTCGCGACCTCGCGCTGCTCTCCTCGCGGCTCGCTCCTTCCTTCGCTTCGAAAAACAGCACTCTACACGATGCTACACTCGACGTGCATCATACAGCAATTAATTATAATGCAGCCCGTCAACGTCTGCGACGCCCTCGGCCGTCTGCGCACCACTATAATAATAATAGGAGCGTAGCACTAGAAGCTGCGACCTGCAGCAGCGACAGCGAAACCGTTTGCTCCGCTTCCTCTGACAGAAGCATTCCGCGAGATAAACCGCGCTCTCGAGAGCATGTGTGCTGACTGCTTACACGCGCACACTACCGTTTGTTCTTCTCATTGCCTTGCGGTTTAATCCTCGTCTCGTATCATCGTGTGGCCTGTATAGGCTATAATATACGGCGCGTAAGTATAAGTATATACTCGTGTAGGTGCGAGAGCGCACGTTTCTCCCGCAGTCTCAGTCTCAACTCTCGCGCGCGGTATGAGCAAGTGTGCGTCTGTCTGTACTGGCTATGTATATGAAGCCTGCATGAGTGTATGACCGTATGACTGTATGAGGGACGACGAGACGGCGGCGGCGCTGCTGCTGCTGCTGCTGCTGTTTTTTACGAAACGCCGTTGATGTGTGTTATTGTGTGTGAAAGGCGAGCGTCGCGTCACCCGCGTCAAGTCAAGATCTTCCAGAGGCCGATGTGAGCACACATATAATATACATACACAGACAAGACCATAGGAGGGAGATCAGCTGCGCTGCAGCCGAGGAGAGCTCACCTGAGATATAGTGTATAGCGTGTCAATAATAACTGCTTTTCGTGGGCGGATTTTTGCGTGCGCGCCGCGTTACGCGGCCGATGGGAAGGTCGTCTCGGGAGAGAATTTATTTATTGTTTTGGAGCTGAGAGAGAGAGAGAGAGAGAACAAGGCGAGTCCACGCTCGGGAATGCTTTCAATTTTTATGCAATCAAAACTGATCGTGTGTATTTTATATGCGCACATGTAAACATGTAGGTATACACGTATATCACACTCGATTTGCCTCCTTTTTTCTTAATCAAATTGGAACGTACGATAATTAAGTAGGTATTCTATCAATAACCAACGAAAGCATATACGCGTACAATATGTGTATACCTATATACATCGTAATTATACGATCGTATTAGATATCTGTAACGCAGTTGAAATCGGAGCAGCTCATGCATTATATACAGTATATATATATATATATATATATATATGTATATTTATTACTCGGCATTGGAGTAGATATATCGAGTTTATTCGGAACCCGATAACACGAGAGCGATATAAACTTCTTAAATCTGCATATTTATCAGGGCTGCACTGCACACTATATCGCACGGAGTGCAGTTGCAACTGCATGCTGGAGGGAGGGGGGGGGGGCTGATGGCGCAACACGTAAAATATATAATATTTTCTCTTTCTCTCACTGACGCGGGCGCGCGCGTTCGCCGAGCGATATGCAAAATCCGAACAAGCCACTTCCTTTTTAGCGCGCGGAAAAAAAAACGACACGGTGTGCGGCGCGAGTACTTATATACCTATACAACACTTTTACGTTGTGAACAAGCACATCTATACTTACACGCATATACGTATCTGTATATTGGAGCGAATTTTTTCGATAACGAGTATATATCTGTGGCTTACAGGAAGAACTAGTTAAGTGACTTTTTGTGAAAAATTTGTTTATGTTCGAGGTGCTCTTAGTACTCTTTTTATTTTAAATGCTTAAGCACTTAACTGCTCCTTTTGTAAAAATTTAAGTGCACTCGTTTTTTTTATTTTTATGCGCGGTACACCGTGTGGAGTACATTAAAGCTGTATAATATATATCTAATTACCTATACCGATAAGTTCGTCGGTTTGTTTAAAATTAAAAAAAATTTTTTAATGTTTTTACATTTTTCAAAAATTGTCAATTTGCAAAAACAAAAAATTACTGGAATCGCTCTGATAAAATTCGTACGTATTCCTTAGCTGATTCTAAGAACTTATTACTCTTGAAAATTTTTTCTGAATAAAAAATTCGTAAAAGTCTTCGTAAAAAATTTTCAAATATGCGTCAGTTTGACCACACCGAAGTTCAAAATCAACCCCCAAAGCAGGTATCTTTTAGGTTTAAACATTTATTCCACTAGTTATCTAAAATAAAAAATCTTGAATTAAAAAAAACATTGTGGAAAAGACAGGCTGTTTTTCCTTTAAATCGTATTTTGTCATTGTTAATAACAATTTTCGAAAATTCTAATTACACCATTGGAATGAGCACGAGTTAAACTTTAAACGTATGCTCCGCCCGAATTTTTTAAATTGCAAATTGCATTAGTTACGAGCCCTCAAAGAGAGTAACAGTATAACCATTTATTGCAAAGTTCCCGCAGAACCACTTAACTCGAGTACTTGGTTTAGCTTGCGCGTCGAGAAAGAAACTATTTACAAATTTAATGCTACGGTTGTATACGTGTTAGACACCTAATCAAATGAGCAAACACTTAGATCTTTTCTCTGACATTTCGATCTTACGTATTACTCCAAACATTGCAGAAATCGCTTTTTCTGATCGAAAATACAAAAAAATCACTTAAGTGGTTCTTCTTGTAAGCCACAGATATATAACATGGCTGGAAAGACTGTTACGTAATAAGGTATTTGTATAAATTGTCATAAATTGTTTTAAGTATTATAGGTATGTATAAGTGATGGCCTTAGAGCGACGTTGTATTAGTCATATATATCGCGTGTTTTCATAGCGTCGCAAGAGAGACGAAGAGAGAGATATCGAATTTGCATATTCTGCAAAGGAGCTGTGCGCGTTTATGTAGCCTTCCTTATTCATCGCTCCGAGTCGATGACGCTTGCTTTAGAATTATTGTCGCTTGTCGCTTGCTGCGAATGCGTGGATTTTAGGAAAAGGAGTCGCGAGAATTTTTAACATTTCTCTTCTTTGCGTACAATACACCTTGGGGGACGAGCTACTGAAAAGCTGATCTTTGAACCCGCGGTGTTATATAGCATTGTTGTGTGTGACCTAGATCGCGATGTATATCTTATATACCTACATGCGATGGAAGCACTGTGGGATATATAGTGTAGTGGGTAATGCGAGTGCGGTATATATATCATATATGCGGGAGCAATATCGGGCTGTCTGTTCATCGCGAAAGTAGAGCGTTGAGTTTTCGGATAGCGCCTATGAATTTTGAAAGATTGAAAATTTTCAGTTGAACACTGCTGCGTATGTATGATATAGGTACATGTGGGTCGTTGCAGCTGCATATGACGCACATTGTTCGCAGCAGTATATCAAAACTGTATTAGAATGAGAGAATTTTTTTCTGAGTTATAATATATACTACTGACACTGATCGCCCAACGTGATGCATCACATTTTGATGACCATCGGTCGTCGAGCCGTCCAGATCCTGTACTTAAAAGTCACTGTCCAATGACGTAGCAGAGAGTATCGAATCGGCTCTTAAATTAGCGGAAATGACCGGAAACCACTTTTTTCATTCTTCGCACCGTTCAATCCTGGCAGAAGTGGTAGACATACAACGAGAAGAACATTAGCGTTAGCTAAATTGTTCTTTAATCAGCGCAAAAGCTGCAGACGCATCGCGACAAGTTATAAGTATGTATAGGTATATAATGTATAGAAGAGGTGCACACTGGAACATATATACATCGACCACAACAAAGCGCGTCATCCAGAAGCTAGTGTCTGTGTGCAGCAAGTTACATCCGCTCTTCTCTCAACAGCCACATCCCAAAATCCAATTATAAACGCCATAACAGAAAGCCTGACGCCACGAAAGGCACGAGAGGCCCGATTACCCAACATTTATCATTCTCCAGATCTGGCTTTCCCGAAATTAGGCATCAGCTCGCGTCGGCGCGCGCGTGCGAGCGAGAGAGAGAGAGACATGTGTGTCCGTATATATACATATATGCACACATTTTATCGCACATAGTACTGCGCTACATATATATATATAAGCCCATTAATCCACATCTCCCGTTCTCGTCCGCGGGCCGCGGCAGTATACGGCATCATCAGCATCACAAAAGCCATTCGCAGCTGCTCGAGTAGGGGACAGAGAAAGAGAGAGCGAAAGAGAGAGAGAGCAAGCAAGCTTCTATAGAGGGGGGGCCTCAATTAATGGGATTTCGGGCGCGTGCTGCTGCAGACTGTGTGCAGCATCGAATCCATACAGAGCATATATATATACGTGTTCGTGCATGTGTATACACGCCCACGTATATATATACGCGCGGCTGCAGTATAGACACGCGACGACGAGACGAGCTGAGCTGAGCTGCGCTGCGCGCGCGCGACTAGCGGTTCAATACTCGGCCCCCGGCGCCTGCGCCGCAGATGTGCTCTAGAAACGGGAGAGAGAGAGAGAGGAGCCACACGACGAGCCTACCCCGCAGCCGGTTCGATGCGAGACTTGGCGGCATAACTCTTCCGAAGGGGCTGCGTCGCGCAATGGTAGGTGGGATGCTGCTGCTACCGTTTTCTTCGTCCGCTGCTCCAGGCTACTCTGTGAGAGATTTTCTGCGTGCGCGCGTGTGTCAGTGTGCGGTGTATACAGACACGGACCAGTGGCCATCTTTTCTTCCGTATAATCGATCGCTTTTGCCGACTATATCTCTTTCTCGCGGTGTTTTGGTGCGCGATGTCTCTCGTCGCGCGCGAATCGATCCTGTTTCACCGCCTCTGTGTGTTTATATAATTGCATCCGAGTTGAGAGAGAGAGAGAGAGAGAGCGAGAGCGAGCTGACAAGTGCGCAAGCAGTTCGCGGTATAACGCTCGCGGATTATCGCGATTACAGCCCGCGATTGCGTGTGTCGCGCGCGCGGTGTGTGTTCCTTCCTTTTTCTTTCTTCTTTGCGGCCCCTTTTGTTTATACAGTGTGCTCTCTCGCGGGAAAGCGCGCCGCGCGGACGATGACCGATAAACAAAGAGTGCGCGATCGATAGTTACAGCGAAAAAACGTCTTCGTTCGCTCGTATACGTTCGCGGATCGATTGCATGTATACTTACACCTATAGGTATGTGGCACTGTACGGGAGCGTTTCGCGCGAGACTCTCTCTCTGTTGCGCTTTTTATTGCGGGAAGTCGCGCTTTAGATTCGTAAATATAGCACCTATCTAAGTATACGGCTTGTGTGTGTGTGTGTGTGTGTGTGTGCACACGGCAAAGAGACAGTGACATCTCGCAGTTTAAAAATATAACTGCGCGCCGGAGACGCGCCGTCGTATGCAGCCGCGCGCGAGCATCAGTGCGAGACACGCGCGTTATATAGTTAAAGAGTATAATGTCCTCGCCGCGGAGTCGCTGCGTGTGTTGATTTAGTAGCTTCGCCGCGAGATTTATGCGGGCTTCGGAGAAACGGAAGAAAATAAACATCACACGGCACTTGCCTGGAAAGATCTTTCAAAATAATTGTACACGCGCGCGCACACACACACGTGCGTGACTCGCTGTACTTTGTGAAATTGTGAAGCGAAAAGACGCTGAGAGAGAGGAAAGGCGACATTAAAATCGTATCATTATTATTCGCGAGAGACCATTAATCCTCGGGCCGCGCGGCAACTTGTCGACAGACTGAAAAAGCTGCGAGAACGAAAAAGATTCTCCGGCGCAAACGACGGGAAGCATTAAACATTTATCCACGAGAAGCCAGGGCTTGGGTAAATACCCACCCACACACGCGCACACAAACGCACACGGAACGCACGCGGACCTTTTTCCACGACCCTCTGTACAAACACGCGACATATCACGTATAAAGCAGGCAGTGTAAGGAAGAGAGCACGCGCGCCAACAGCCTATAATAAGCCTCCTTTCTGGTTCCTCATCAAAAATCCATTAGGCTTAGGACAGGAAAAAAAGCGTCGCGATGTTCCGTACATTATATATGTCAAGATATGTGCATGTGTAGACACGCGGTATAGCTCATTGGGAGGCTTCTCCCATGCGTGATGCATTTATATATAATAGTTGAGCGGTAGATGATTTAACTTTTCTAATTATGTATACAACGTCATTTTCATCGTAGACGGCGGACGGGGAAGTGGCATCGACGATGATCGTCAACGACTCGGCCGAGTGCTCTTTGTGCACTCTGGGCCCGCCGCCGGACATGATCCTGCGACTGCCACCGCCGCCGATACCCACCTTCCTCGTGCACTCGTCGGACTACTATCCGGGAGTTGGCGCTAGCGATGGACTGCCCTTCTTCGAGCACTTCAACAACAGCCCCTGCAAGCATTCGTGCGAGTGGCGCGCCGAGGGGGTCCAGTACGTCGAGATGCCGCAGCAAGGTGCGCGCCAATGTCTGTATATACGTATATACAATATACATATGTATATGTATATTGTATAGACGTGTGCCGTACGCGTGTATTTATGGATTATTTTTGCCCCCCATTGTCGTGGGGGTCTTTGCGCCCTCTGCCGACGGGGGAACGCTCGCTCGGGGGATGACGCGGAGCTGTGCTTGTTCAGGCGCGCAGTTTTCTGCTATATTTTTTTTTGTTATACGCACGTGCGTATAAGCGTCGGTCCAAGGGGGAGATTTTAATTTTTTTCCCATTCGCCTGTGTTTTCAGGAACGGTCTTCGACGATACGTGGTTGCTCGTGCTCATATCGTCCTGCATCGGCGTTATCTTCATTGGAATAGTTCTCGCAGCGCTGCTCATCAAGTGCAAGTTGTGAGTACATTGCTGTATAAGCCTCGATTTTTTGTTTTTGTATTGTATATCGTAAAGGGATTATTTTATGAGAATGACTGAAAGTCGGGTGTGCGTTGATTAAGAACAGATGGCAATTTAATAAGAAATTTCAAAAATAAGGAGAGTACGAAATAAAAAAGCTATCGAAATACCGTAACATACAATTTTCTATGTAATTCGGAATTTTCGATTTCACAGAAGTTCACAGGAAAATTCATAGTTAATTAATGAAAATAGCAGATGAAATCAAAATTATGAAAAAACAAATATTGTTTCCTTTTCTTTTGTAATTATCAAGCATTTTATAAAGTTTAAAGACCACGTACATTAATATTTTACCGAAAATGGCGTGAGTAGCATAATTATGCAATTTTAATTCCACTTCGGAAAATATTCATCACGTGTGAGCCTCAAATTTTGTAAACTTGTAGGTATAATGATATACAGGAGGATATCTAATTTCTCTTGGATTCAAATAACATTGTTTGTTTTTTATTTGTTGTTATTAAAGTGTTTCTACTTTTTTCGTCTGCAAGATTGTGGTGTGAAATCGAATTTTTTAAAATTAATTATGAGACACCTCATAAACAATTCCACGTTGCCTTCTAAAATTTTGAAACGAAAATTTCCATCTGCAAGTTCGGCATTCTGATAAAAAATATCCCATCCCATTTCCACAAGTTACGGCTTTTTATATCTCGTATAAAAATGACATCCGCCAAGCTCTTTTCCACATTGCCAATCATACGTCGACTTAAGTCGCGTAACATATTTCAATGGCAATTATAACCCGAGATATTGCAAATTTAGTGCACAAATGTGCTATTTAGTGCTCTGCGCTTACTATTTCCACTGTATCTCTACTTCTATTTGGAGTTTCAACCTTTAAGATATCATAATTAAAAGCAGAAGCTTTACACTATCGGAACAGGTAAGTAAAAATATTTTAAATTTGTTATAAATAATAATCTATCAACTATAAAGCTTAAAAATTCGATGAAATTAGCGAAGTTAATTTGTTTATTAGGCCATCAAATTGTGTACACTGATATAATATAGAAAAAATTTATCGGATTATCTTTATCAAGAGCTTAGTTAATAATATATGTTTTGTTTCGTTAAATTAGCTTGATTGTGGTCCGAGAAAACGCAATTTAATGGACAATAGGTATTCTTGACTATAGACATCGCGCCATATAGATAAATGTTATTCGTAAACCTTTATGTTCCGTATATAATAAAATTTAATTAACGATTTGTATCAGCTGAATCCGAACTAATATGGTAGATCAATGTAAAAATAATTTGTAATTGTTATAATAAATTCAACATTATTAAACAATATTTTTAAATTTTAAAAATTTTTTGGAAATATTTTTTTTACATTAGATTGTTATGAATAATATAATTATTTTACAATTTTAGCTCATAACTATTTATTTTTATAGTAAGGGCTATCTGGTTAGGATCTATATGATCTGTGACAATTTTCTTTGCGGATTTTATTTTATTTCTTAATCTATTTGATAAAAAGATTGTTAACTTTACTTCGGCGCGAGTTTTTGAATGTGTTTGCAAATCATAAATAATGAATAATTACGTAATAAGAACAAAAACCTATTTGAATTGAAAACTTATAGTTACATAAATTTTGATAACAATGTACAAAATAAAATAGTCTAAAGTTTATTTTGATGATAAAACGATATTCGAAAATGACATTTATTATCTCTTAAATAGCAAATCCCATCCTCTTATTAAACATTTTTTTTAATCAAACTGTATCTCTTTGAAGTTCGCCGAAAGACTCTTTATACCAAGGCATAACAATCACGGAATCATACGACATTCCAATAATAGACGTTGCACGACGCACTCTATATATTCAATGCTCATCTCTCTGCGCATTGATCGTAATCTGGTGTTTATTCTCTCTCTCTCTCTCTCTCTGTGTGCCGATAACCAATAAAATCACGGACACGACACCAATAAAACGCACGACTGCACTGAGAGAAGGCAGGCCGATGTAAACCAATCTAACGACGATGCGTCTCAATGCAGCAACCGAAGCAACAAGAACAGCACGCTCTCGACCTCGACGGCGTCGTCGGGCATGCAGACCACGACGACGAGCGGCGTCGGGCCGTGCGTCAACACAAAGACCCTCGTGCGCCTCCAGAACGAGGCCGTGCTCTATCCCTGCTCGCAGCAGGACTCGCTCCAGGACTCGAGGGTCATGTGGGCCAAGCTCACTCCTCGCGGCACGACCAGGCACTACCTCGAGGAGCACACGTACGAGACCATCGGTAACGTGTGCAACGGACAGTTACCCCTGCCCCCGCCGCCGCCCCAACCACCGGCCTACGTTTCCACGGCGGGCATGACCCTCGCGGCGGCCCATCACAAGCGTTCCTACTCCGAGAGCCCGACCGAACATGTAAACCTCAAGGCAATTCCAACAATTTATTTGTCATACTACTCGGATGTAAGAGCCCACTGCCAGCGCCTTTAGGACTGATCGCACGGATCTTTTTTCTTTTAATATTCGTTTCTTTTTTTCGTTTTCATCTTCTTTGTTTTGACTGGTCTCAGTATCGTTAATTATCTCCTTTTTAACTTTTTCTATGCAAGAAAGTATACTTATGTACGAGCGTGCAGCTTTGCCTATTTTATACTGTCTTCAAGAGTCTCTGTTATTGCTTCGTACCTTTTTGCATTTGTGTCAAAGCTTGTTTGGTGCTGTAGAACGTATTGGTATGTACTGTATAAAATACTCATTACTATCTGTCAGTTTTGTGGTGTAACAATTGAGTATATTGTAAAAGTCTGACTCACGAGTAGATTGGCAGAACTGATGAATCACGTCTCGCAATAATCTTCATCTTTTGCAACTTATCATATTATGCACAGATACGCGAAGCAATAAGAAATTTAGTTGGATATACGTACATTGAAATGTAAATATTGATATTCCTAGTCGAAAAGCATGTGAACGTTCGCAAACATACTTTTACTCTTATAATTACTCAGTCAGTGTGATGCTTTCGCTTTTTATACGCATGTCATCGTGTCTTCATTACACCTTACCCTCTATATAATACTTATTCGTGTGCGACGAAGTAACATACGGCTGTAGATTATCGCAGCCAAAATCCAGCATGCAATCACCAAAGGACATCTTTTGCAGACGTACACCGAGCCACCGGCGCCTGCGCCCATCGTGACGCGTCCAAAGGACGAGAAGGCTTTCGACAACACTGCCTTCGTCGACTACGAAGAGCCGCTATCGATGAGAAACGAATACTACCAACTCGAGGACGTTCTAGAGCCTTGCGATCCGAGTAAATATCGATAATCCCTCAATCCCTCGCAAAGTACGACGAAAGTAATAATTTCCAACAACCGCAATGCTTCTCCACAGTCTTCTCCGTGCAAGGACTCTACGGTATGCCGATTCGCGGTGGCGGTGGCGTAGGTAACGTAGGCACCTGCGTCAGCGTCGGTGGTACGCTACGGCCCCGAGTGAGCTCGCCAACCCGGATCGAGCATCCCAACTTGCCGCCATTGAATCTCCAGCCGCTGCGCAAGCATCCCTCGCGGAAGAATTCACTGAACCAGCACGCAGCGGATTGCACGCTGCTGCGCGGCAGCATGGCCTCGAGCACGTACATACCGACTATCTAGGCGTCGCCAAAGTCCGCCTGGGCCGTGAGGCCCGGGCAGGACGAGCGCAGAACGCGCACCGGACCCCGTAAGCGCGAGCGCACGCAGCTGCTCTATTGACAGACGATCGAACCTCTTTAAGATCCAGAGCTCTATACTGAAGAGGTTGCTTTTTAATCGTAGGAATATAGGTGCTTGCAATTTTGACTGCGGAAGCTTGTTGTGATTCCTTTTGGGAGGAGTTTTTCTTTTTATGTAGTCGACGGGAGCTAGTCACGATCGTAAACGTAGAATATTTTATCGAGAGCATTCTCAGTTGATTTCGTATGCATTGCTGGCTGGTGGAAGCGATCTCTTCTCAAAATTGCCGTTCTCTTGTCTGTAAATTCTTTTGTTTTTGCTCTAAAGCTTTTGTTTTGTTGAAAGAAGAGACGAAACTGAACGTTTCCTTTGTTGCGGTGAATGGTCAGAGTAATGCTATTCTTGCAAGGATCTATTGATATATACTGCTCGTGTATAACTGAAGCACGAAGTATTTGAATGGATCGTTTGGCCGTAACATATTTTCTTATAAATGTATTAATGGCTGACATAACATCTAAGACTATAAGTTAAGAGGCTAATGTCTCAACTGATAATCGCGACAAAGTTAGCTGTATACCTATAATAAATGAAAAGATTACAGTGTGTAAGAATCAATGACGTTCCTCACATAATGACACTACTATTTCGCAAATTGTTCATATATATCTTACATAAGTGTACGATAGTGTATTCATTTTTATAGTTTTTTATATTGTTGTAGTTTATAGTATGTGGTATATTTCGTTGGAGCGAAATGAATTTCGATGTGAATATATCATGTATTGGTATAAATATTTAATGGAAGGGTTCCCTTTAAAAAATGGTGCCAACTCTTCCAATTGATTTTTCGTGAAATTTTATCAAAATCGAGAAGATTTCATAGAAAAATTTCTGAGCGTATAATAATAATAATAATAGTAATAATAGTTATAAGGCGGACATGAAATATTATTAAAATATTCTATTTCGTTTGAATTCCAAGCCTTCAAAGGATATGAGTTTTAAACCTACTATTCTTCAACTGAGTAATCTTTGAGTCATTTCACAGAAGAATTTTTCAAAGTAATACTCATCTGCAGCGAACAATCGTATTTCTTTATTTTTATAAAAAGCTACTTGGACTCTACTAATTCTATGATTGCAATATGCGTCATTTAGTTATTTGTCATAAAATTCATTTTTCACTCCGAGTTTTCAAGAAATACTAGTCACTTAATTTATGCCAAAGTTTAAATAATAGTTTAGTTTAATCAAAAGATGTTAAACTAATTCGAAGGTTTTTATTGCTAAGTACATGTTATGTTATTGAGTGAAGAAATAATTCTTTTACTGATGCGATTTTGTTTGTCATGCTTTTTGCCAGTGACAGTCCCCGTAAAGTAAAAATAAAGGGGTGGCTAAGATAAATACGAGCTTTAAATATTCTAGACCTAAGAGAAATCTGTCACACTATAAAATAAAATGGAGTAGATAGATCAAATACTATAAGCATTGTCTGCTCGTTATTCGCAAATACTGGTAGATTTACAAAAATAATGTACTCGAACTAATGTACGTAAATAAAAAAAGTGCATTTTATCTTGGACGTCTTTTTATTCTCAAGCAATTAGAAGTTGGAGTTTTACTTGTTATTTACAGTTATATTTATATAAATATTATAATTTTAAGTTGATTCTCATTTTGTGTGCAGCTGAACGATTCACAGGAATGCAACGTGATCTTCAAACAAACGAATCTTGGAACTCATTATACATATTTATTTTTAAAAATTTTTGTAAATTATCAAGTCATTTATTTTGACGTTCATAATGCTACCTCGATACTTTCTGCACCTGTTTTTTAATTTTTGGAAATTATCGAGTCATTTATTTGGACGTTAATAATGCTACCTCGATACTTTCTGCGCCTGTTTGTTTGATCTATGTCTGTGATTGATATTTACCTATCAGTCGAAATCGTTCCCTCTCTTGCTTGGCTCTCCCGATACGATTTTGCGTCTTTCCTCTCACTCCATTTCTCTATCTCTCTCTCTCTTTCAAAGGGACACCTCGTACCTATTAAAATACTCGCACACACTAATTTGCCCAACACGCACTTCCGTGATGTATATACGTGTGCAGATAAGAAATAGAGAATCCAGTGGCTGCCTGCTGTATAATTGAGCACTTCGTCATCCTGGAAAAGGGGCTTTTGCGTAATTTCATCATTTCGGAGATAGTATAGTTGAGAGAGCTAGCGAGACGGCGTTTAGAGTATATCGCGGTGATGTGTAACGAGGCGAAATTTCCTATGGTTTCGGATATCTAGATAGAGAGAGCGTAGGTTACGAGATTTCGCAGCGATATCTCTTTATAGGCACCGATATATAATTATTACATTTAAACGTGATTTAATTAATACTGCTGTAATAAACCTGGAAATCAAATGTCGCGATAGCACACGCACATAACTTTATAATTTACGGATATCCCCTTTTGTATTATTCATGCACATATAATACCCGTTTGTATATAGAAAACCTTCGTCGTCAAATCCTAAGCCTATATTTTTGTAATCGTTTTCTTTCTGTCGCTCGCTTGCGCTTTTTCTCTGGCTCCGCTTGTTCGTACGTGTTGACTTACGGTCTATTATAAAAAGTCGTAAAATCATAAAAATCACAGTGGAGTATTTGTTTTGCGCGTCTCTCCCTGCTCTCATTCCCTCCCTCCCCCCTCTCTCTCTTTCGCGCGCAGGGACTTTATATCCACGAACTATACTTAAACAAGGATTGCAGCGCGTTGAAACGAGACTTGTAATTTTGTTATACTTTTTGCTGGAAATCGTCCGCTCGCTTTCTGCTTTACGGCTCTTTGTTCGTTTTGCCCTCTGCTTTTCTTGCTAAAATCTGAGTTTGCATAACGAGCTTTACACGTCCGGCAAACGAAGAAATCGTCCGAAGCGACTTTTACTTGCTTTCATACGTCCTACTGGAAATTATAAGAGCTTTTTTTGTTTTGCTTTTCATCGCTATTGCATTTCCTTTGCGTTAGACGATATATTTCCTAATGGCGAAACGTTAATTTGCGCAAAATGTACAATGTACAGTCTCCGTCGCGAGATGCTTTCGACAATTCGTTCGTTTAATTTACGTATACTACATAGTTATGTAGGTATGTATATTATTTTTGTATTTTTCGTCGTCACACAGCCGCGCCAAGTCAAAGCAGCGAAACAATAACCAGCAGGGTATAGAATAGACTCTGATAAATTTGCAATTTGCGCGTCGCCAGCTTGCACGCGCTGCATCCCAATTTCCAGCGACGACTATATATGAGTATGTCCAGGAAATTTCGGAAACAACTCGGACGTAAATGTTGCAAAAGAATTTCTTGAAGGCACACCTACCTACCAGACCTGTTTTTTTTCTCGTTCCTTAAGATCATTCTGAAAGAGAAAAAGCTCGCGTACATGGCCGATCGTAGGATATACTTTTTCCGGAGCAAAAACGACTCGAAAAAACGAGAAATAATTAATAAAAAGAGAATTCATAAATTTTTTTCTCTAAAACTATGGACTTTTATCAAAATTTCATTAGAACAGAAATGTCTTAAAATTCGTCAAAGAATGCTCTTAAATGTTTTCACATTCATCCGATACAATTTTTCATTTTTCGAAAATCCAAAAAATCGAAATTTCGAAAAACATCCATAAAAACAATGAAAAATTTTAGAGCATTCTTGGATGAATTTCAAGACATTTTTGTTCTAATGAAATATTTTTAAACGTCCATAGTTTTTTAGAAAAAAAACTATGAATTCTTGTTTTTTAATCATTTCTTGTGTTTCGAGTCGTTTTTGCTCCGGAAAAAAGTACCCTACGATAAAATGACCTAAGGAACGAGATAAAACAGATTTGATGAGTGTGCCTTCAAGAAAATTTTTTGCAACTTTTCCGAAATTTCCTGGACATACTCATATACACGTGAGGCGTTGTGTCTCGACCGAAAATGACTTACCATCGCACGACAGCTCGAAAATAATTAGCGAGTACACAACACGTATTTATAGAATAATCGTTTTTCTCGCTAGTCTCATGCGTGTCCTGCAATATAGCGTGTGGGAATAAGGATATCAAAAATTGAATTTTACAACTGTGCACACGCGGTGTTCTGTTGAGCAAACACTGTAGCTATGTAACGAGCGTCCTGCAGTCTAAGACCTCGAGTCTCGAGTTAAGATTATAACGTGTGGGTAAATGCATTTCATAGCTCTATCCGTATATAGGTATCTATGTCGCTGGTTACTTCGTCAGCTGTGTATGTAATTCTCCGTATAAGTCAAACGTGTACGTTTATTTGTAAGCTTCGGAGGGGGGGGGGGATAGGTAGGTCGGTGACTGCCGACACTACGGTCGAGCTTTCGAAGCTTAAAAAAGCTCCCTAGGAAATCTTAGGTTGTGTACATTTATTTGTATACTTATTATTTCTAACTCATTGATTTAAATCCTGTATTGGATAGTTTTTTTTTCATATATAATTTCACGTACGTGTGACGTCGTTACGTACAGAAGCCCGTGCACATGTACATATGTGCAAATCCACGAAATAGTGGAAACAACTTACCTGAGCAAATTGCAAAAATTTTTATTGAAGGCACAACTATAAGTACTAGACCTGTTTTTTTTATTCCTTAGGTTATTCTGAAAGAGAAAAAACTCGCGTACATTGCCAATCGTAGAACATACTTTTTTTTGAGCAAAAATGAGAAATAATTAACAAAAAAAGAATTAAAAGATTTGTTTCTCGAAAACTGTGGACTATTATAAAAATTTCATAAGAACAAAAATATCTTAAAATTCATTAAGGAATGCTCTCAAATTTTTTCAGGTTGATCCCGTACAATTTTTGATTTTTTCAAAAGTAAAAAAGTCGAAATTTCATAAAAACTATGGACATATTATGAAATTTTTATAATAGTCCATTAGATTTCGAGAAAAAAATCTATCAATTCTTTTTTTGTTAATTATTTCTCGTTTTTACTCCGGAGAAAAGGCATTCTCTACGATTGGCCATGTATGCGACGATACGATTTTCTACTTCAGAATGACCTACGGAACGAGAAAAAATAGGTCTAGTAGGCGTGCCTTCAATAAAAATTTTTGCAATTTGCTCGGATAAGTAATTGTTTCCGCTATTTCGTGGATTTGCACATGTACACAAACACGTTCCCTCGATTTCTCAAGCCCTATATTCTTGCGTGTCGTAGCCGAACGTCGAGCGACTTATTTTGAAATTCACTGACACGAATAGCGCGCGCCAGCGAGTTCCACCCTCTATGTACACTCGCTCTTTTCATTTCTAGCCCGTAACGAGCCTTTCTTTCCCCGATTCTTTCCGCCTTGCTTTCGTCGACTCCCACGAGGCCCCGATGGATTTCTCCTCTCGGACACTTTATTATTTTTTGTTTTATTTTTATAAAAAGCGAATATTACCAGAGGGAGGATCCAGACGTCCAGATAATAATCGGTCAATTTAAGCTCGATCGCTTTTTCCTCTGTGTGTGTGTGTGTGTGTGTGTGTGTGTGTGTGTGTGTGTGTGTGTGTTGAATTTCAATGAAAAAATGTACTTTTCTTTGGTCTAAAAATTGAAAAAATTTTTTTAAAGCTAGAGGTTTCGGACTGATCAGACTTTCTTCTGTGAGCGGAAAGATAGTCAAAAGTGCAGAGGAACATGGGAAAGATTACTAGTAACCATATTTCTGAGCCATATTCTGCTTTTTTTACAGAAAATTAATGCGTCAAAACACTAGAATAATAACAACTACGAATGTTCCCGAGGCACCAATAAAATTTCGAATAACACTATAATAAAATATTACAAAAGAGCTTTAATTTAAAAAAAAAATATGCCAAGTTTCGATGCTCTGATCAAAAGTTATGCCCATTAAAAAAAAAAAAAAAAAAATAATAAAAATCCGAATAGCCAATTTTTTCTTTTTCCTCCATATGGCTCCCCATGTTAAATTTTCATATTCTATATTTCGCATGCGCTAAGCTTCGATATCGAAGCTTAGCATATTTTTTTTTTAATCAAAGCTCTTTTGTTGTACCTTACTCTAATGCCAAATCGAAATTTTATTTGGCCTATGGGAATATTTGTAATTGTTACTATTTCAGTATTTTGACGTTCTAATTTTTTGTAAACATTTTTTGGCTGAGAAATATGGTTCCCAGCTACTTTTCCCATTTTCCTCTGCATTTTTTATTGTCTTTCGGCTTAAAGAAGAAGGTTTGACCAGTCCGAAACCTCTAGATTAAAAAGAAATTTTTTTATTTCTAGACCCCCGAGAAGTGCAATTTTTTTTAGAAGAATTCGACATGTATGTACACATATACAGAGAACGGCGTTGGTCCGACGCGACGCTGACTTTTCCACTGCGGGTAGAGGCGTGGAGTGGGACTGGAGTCATAACCGTGTTTGTTTTTTCGCTTTTCAAGAGAGAACAGCTCACGGGGAGCGCGCGGGAAATGATTGGCAATTAAAGAGAAACGAGAACGCAGAATGCGCAGCGATAGACAAGAATTTTCATTTCTTTCGGGCGAAAATGGTTATCGTCGCGGCGGACTCGATCGGGTCACACGAGCTGATATATGTGCTGCCTGCGCGCCTCGATGTATAGATGTATATAGAGATGACGTCACTGCTCGCTTTCACGCGCGCACTTCATCGAGTGACTTCTCATCTCTGCTGCTGTTGCTGCTGCTGCTGATGCACTGCTGCCTTTTTTCTCGCTCTCTTTCTGCCTCGGCTTTTCCGGCTTGATCCTTGCTGTATGCGGAGGGTTATGTATGTACCAAGGAGTATATGTATACATGTACACACAGGTGAGGTATATAGAGCGAGGAGGAAAGAAATCGCGGATTTGCATCGGTGGTTACACGGGATAAAGAAAGTTCGTGAAAGACGTTGGATATTTTTTTTAAATTCGCCCAAAATTTTTTCTACAGTAGAAAATGTCTTTAAATGAATACTTCCAAATTTTCAAACCTTAAGATTAAAACCATTTAAAGTTATAAATATTTTAAAAACTGAAATTTTTTATAGTTTTGCGAATATATTAAATTTCAACGATTTTTCATTGAACTTAGAAGTATTTTAGGTGTATACATTTGTAGTATATTATGCAACGGGTACGGAAAAGGTTTATTTCTGAAAGGTGGAATTGTGGCACGAGCCAAAGGCGAGTGCTGCAACGAGTTTTGGGAAAAAACCCTTCAAGTACCAGTTCCATACGGAATTTTATGCTACTATAATTTGAAAATCAGAAACGAAGTTGCAATTTTCAGGTTAGAGTTGCATAAAATACACTTTTTTTGCAAATTTTATTTAGAATATTATAAGATTATTTTCGACCGTCAGTGAGGTCATTATGAATTTGTTTATACCATAGGTACAAACAATTGTTAATTAATCAACACTGTCACTTTTGAAATTTTTGAAAAAATTTTCAATATTTAATTGTTACAATGTCTTTGAAATGAATTTAGTCTGGTGATGGGCTGAAATTAATTACCAGGGTTGGGTTACAGCATTTGAAATATAAATACTTTATACATAGATATATAAAATATACACAACTTTTTTTCAAAATGCAGTAACCCCTTATGTGAGTGTGTGTGTGTAGAGGATACGAGTGGGTGGAAACGTGAAGAATCTAGTTTTGGAAAATTAGGCTGACAGAACGTCGACTCTTGCTACTTGCCAGCTGTGACTCTCTGGATGTAGATCGTCGAAGGGGAACTGAAGAGGAAAAACGACAAATAGCTGTGTATTCGGTACGCGCGTTTTTCCGTGGGGAAAGTGGGATCGTCGCGCGGATTTTCCGAGTGCACGGATACGGATGCGCATGAAATAATGAGACACTCGAGACAGGAGACTTTTTTTTTTCGTTACGATAGATTTAACGTTCTTTATTTCTAAGTGAATTTCACACAGAGCCATTTTCACCGGGTACAAAGGATGACTCACGTTTTTGTTTTCCTGTTTTGCATAATTTTTCATTTTTTTGTCGTTTTCTTCAGCGTTTTTTTTCCATTTTTTTTCTTTTGGTTTTGGTTTATTCCTGCTTTTTTGTCACTCTTGTAACGTCAATGACTTTCGCATGCGTGCATACACATATTATATTTAATCTTTCTCGTTTTACGAATACAATCACTTGTGAGAGCGCGCGCGCGTGTGTGTGTGTGTTATTCTTTTTCTTTTTCTTTCTTGCTTTCTTTCATTCTTTCGTTTTCACGACTACATTGCGTATACACGTCCGGTACATCGCCTTGACGTCGTCATCCTCTGCGGCTTTTTCTCTCTTTTTTTTCTCCGCTTTCGTAATTTTCTCGTACTTCACACACAGAACGACGGAGAGGGAAATCGCGTTGTCGACGAAAAATGAAACACACTACATGCACGTATCTTCAAAGTATAAGTACGCAGGCTGCGCAAAGCTAAAACTATGCATATATATGCGTATACATATCGTAACGTATACACGTACGGCACGACGACATGTATAGACACATCACACATAACTTCAAACTCAACGCAATAAACACGGGGGGGGGGGGGAGGGAGGAAGAGGAAGTATAGGGTAGAATAATAATAATGATAATAACAACAACGATAATACAATAATAATAGCAGTAATCACTCGGGAATTATATTTGCGACAAGGCGTACAACCTGCATACGGTGTAGCACACACACATACACATATGCATATGCACACACACACATAATTAATACATC